>OZ025292.1:309329901-309622324 GCA_964019185.1 Maratus speculifer | reverse complement strand
GGGACATTTTCCTTCTAGTCGGTTCTCTCCCCAATCGCTGAATCTTCTCTGCTTGTGCTAAAAA
Source organism: Maratus speculifer (assembly GCA_964019185.1). NCBI lineage: Eukaryota > Metazoa > Arthropoda > Arachnida > Araneae > Salticidae > Maratus > Maratus speculifer. The sequence goes on along the minus strand of OZ025292.1, from coordinate 309,622,260 downwards.
CAGTGTTGAATCCAGGGGGTGGCCCGGGGGGGGCATCCCCCCGGGTCTATGCAATACCCCTCCCCCCGGAAATTTTGCGATTTTTGGTTTTCAATGGTCAAAAAATGTAATCCCCCCCCCGGAACTCTGTATTGTCTCCCCCGGAGCCACAAAAGTCCCTCCCAGAGAAAAGTGTCTGAATTCAACAATGGTTAAAAATCACAAGTACCAACTTCCGTATGCTAAAGAAAGGACAGTTGGCATTTTTATAGCTGAAGAATAGGGTGGAGACCTTTTCCTTTTTTAAATAGAACTTTAGAAATCACGATAATATTGCTTGATAAATGCGCGTCCACCATCAACACTTCTCCCTGTCGGTAAGAGTTTCCAGAGCTCTGGTAATTTTCCCCTCAACTGTGGCATTGGATACCGATTTTTAGAAAACATGCCATCGCCTCTTGTAACCTAATGAGAATTCATGCATGGGAAAAGTTAAATCCGTACAGAAAAAATTAAATCAATTTTTAGTTTATTTTTCATTGTTTGTCTTTGCGTGTAAAGTGTTCGTTTAGTTGTTAATTTTCATTCGTGAATAAAATATGTCTTAAAAACGAAAAAATTGACAGTTGTGTGAAAAAAGGAAATTGATAGAAAACTTTGAAAATTGAATGTATGGAAGCAGCTTTTGCGAAGATTCGTACTCGTAGAATAGGGAAAAGAGACACTGAATAATGTTTTACGGTTCAAATGTTGCTTAGCCGAAAGATGTCAAATCAAAAGTGAAAGAGGCAAAATTTTTTTTAACATTTGAGTATACTGAGAGAGTTCTTTCACTTCGATAAGATATGCAAGATCCAGAACGTTCCAATATCATGGATTATAGTAAGAAAAATTATTAAATATTGTTGCTGAACTAGAAAAACCGAATTTTGCTGCCAACAAAGTATGGTTACAAAGGTTTACCTTACCGAATATTCTTATTTTTTACAGAAGTTTAGTGAAGCTGTTGATATTTATGATAGTAAACCAAAAAAAAAAAAAAAAAGATAAATAAAACAATCGAAGGAATGAATATTAAGCGAAATTCTTGATAAGCCCAAACCTTATGATATTTTTAATTCCGATGAATGTGGGCTGTTTTTTCATACTTTTTCAGATAAAACTGTTATTTATAAAAACAAAAAATGAAGTGGTGGGAAAGCAAGAAAACAAAGATTGACCGTTTTATTAGCAGCGAATATGAATGGCTGAGAGAAATTGACTTCATTAGTTACTGATAAATTTCTCAAGCTTCGTTGTTTGAAAAACTGATAAATCTTTGATTGTATCATACGATGCGAATCGAAAGGCCTGGATGACAACAATCATTTAGGATAAAGAAATTCGGCATCTCTATAGAATTTGGACAGCCAAAAAAAGGAAAGTCGCAGACAACTGTACTGCTCATTGTATAATTCCAATTTAAATTCACTTGAGCTTGTTTTCTTGCTTCCAAATCGAACTAATGTTACACAAATCTTAAATCAGGGAATTATTCAAAATTTTAAGATAAATTGTTGAAAACTGCTTTTAAAATACTTCATTGCTGCCATTGATAAGAAAAAGAGAAGCTTCGCGTAACTGTGTTAGATTGCTACGTGTTACGTTAAGTTAGAGTATGGTATTAAAGAAGACAATTGAAAATTGTTCTAGTCTATCCTTGACTTCCAGAATGTGAAGAATTGTCGTTTGAAGACGACGACAATGATGATGATATACCCTTATTTGAATTTGCACAAAAGTTATGGAATGCCGTTTTATAAATAGAAGAACTGACATAAATAGGTGTTAACAACAACATTGTTACTAATGGGATTTACCCGCAAGGATAATATTTGCGTCTTTGCTATTATGTACCTTTTGAAAATGAGTGCTTATTTGACGAAGAGGAAGTCGTGTTAAAATATACTTCATGCATATTACTTTTTCCTTTCTGAATACTTGTAGCTGACGTGAATGGGTAAAGGCCATGATGAAGCTTCTACACTGGAAATCGTTTCTGATGTTTTAAATAAAAACCCTGATGGAAACGATGATAATGACAGTGAGTACGAAGCTGATGCGATAACACGAGCAGAGATTTTTAAAGCCCTAAATATCCTTCAGATATTTTTAACTAATCCAAAATGCACAGGGGGCATTTTGAAATTGTTCGTGAGTAAGGAAAATTAGTTAAAAAAAATTACGATAAAAACAAACAAACCTGCAAAAATCGATTGTTTTTACTACTACGAGTATACTGATCAATTCGAAAATTTAAATGAAAAGCATTTTTTATTTATAAGTCTTATATTATAAATTATAGCTTCATAGCTTATTGTACATTATTTTACTAATTTAACTCATTTATTTATAATATTTTATTGGCTAAAATAAAATTCCTGTTTACACTGCATACAAGGTCACCCCGCTTATAAGGTCATATATTTCAGGACCGCACTGGTGACCATATAACCGATACTGACTGTACAATATTTTCTAAACATTTCCAAAAGTTCTTCTTTAGCGGTCAAATGAATATTATTTGAATAGTACGTAAAATAACAATATTCGTTATCTTTCAGATAATGAAATATTCGTTAGAAACTAATTAATGTATTTGGATAGCTAGTGTTAATGTTATTAACTTTTTTTTTCAATAAAAATTGAACAATAATTTGGACGCGAAAGAATTAATTATCTTTATTATTTAAAAAAAAAAAATACAAATATAACCTCTTTTTCATTACTAAACAAAAATATTTAAAAAAATGATTGGAATAGATTTTCCTATTTATTTTGGTTTCAAAAATTTTAATAATAAAATAATTTTAAAGTTGATGCATCAAGCTACAAGTAATTGGAGCTCCATATATGTGGACTCTGGAATTCAACTGCATAAAAAGTTCAAAATTTTGGAAAATAATTGTAAATATTTGTTTAGCTTAAAATTGCGAAAATTAATGTTTAATTAAATATATCATAATTAAATATTACATTTATTGCTTTAAATGCATTAAATTAATTAAATCGTAAATCAGCAAAAAATTAAATATTTTTTGTCGCGAACTATTGATAAGAAATGACTGAAAAATTTAACTTTATTATTTTATTTTTTACTTAGTGTGAAAAATTTAAACAATTGTTTTTCAAATGCATAAATAAATTCTACACTTTATACACATAAGTTTTCTTTTTGCTTAATATTTTTTCAAATAACACCTAGATGCATTTTTTTGTAATTATTTATCTTGGAAAATGATCATCACGAGACTGTCATGATGGATTTCCTTAAAAGGTATCTTATTTTTTCTTTGCTCCTATGACATTTTTTCTTTGATAACTTGGATTTATTTGTAGCGTACGTCTAGGGGGAGTTTTTTTTCCTTCCTTCATACTTGATCACAAGTGATACGGCAATACTTGATACAGCAATATCTATTTTTTAATCTATAATGGCACGATTTTCATTTTCATCGCTTTATTATCTCATACGTAATGTATAGAGCAATTATAAATCACTAGATATGCAAAATGATTAAATACAGGAGTTAAATATTTGTACCGATTGATACCTGTACCATTCCATCCATACATATGATATACATCTTTACTCAAACTAGTTGGCTACTTTAACTTTTCCCTTATCCTCTTTCGACCATCTGAAGCATGTATCCATTGCTTCACTTTCAGCACAGAAAGAAAATTACAGAGGTGTGCAAATTATTAGGATATTTATGATTTTTTCAGTTTTTCTTGCTTAATATTGCATATACTTGCAATGTTTCATGAAAGGTAATTTTATTTGTTAATCTAGTCAATTTTTTACTCCTGTAGAATAGTTCCAGGCATATAGTTTTTTAAATGCTGCCATTTCTTGAAAAGAAAACTATTTAATCTAAAATAATCGAATTGTTTGCATTGCATAAAGAATTTGTTCAATTAACAAACAAATTTAAAATGAAATTTTCAAATAGTTTGCTTATTGGGCTGGTATTTTCTTTATTTTCTTGAGTTGGCATCAAAATTATTTTATTCTTAAAACTAATATTTTTGCTGCTTCGCATAAATATTCTAATCAGTAGCTTTTTTTCGATTGTCAAAGGTTTATTGTGTAATTATGATTATAGTAAATGATATTTCACCTAGAAAACTAGCTGTGGTAAAGTGTATCATCCAAGAAAATATCTATATACACAAAGAAATCACTAAAAAAGCAAAATTTTCGCAAGCATGTGTGATTAGAATAAAAATATCTTTAGACATCAAATGTGAATATGAAAATTCTCGAGTAGGAAAATGGGGAAAGAAAAAAAATGCTCCAAGAACAGGAAGGAAATTAATGCGAATTTCTAAAACTAACAAAAGAGCAACTAATCATGAAATAAAAATCTCTGTGAAAGCGTATGGAGTAAATGCATGTGATTCTTTTATCCGTAGAAAACTTATCTCAGCTTGTCTCGGTGCTCATCTTTTCGAAAAACGGCTAAAATCCCATCTGCTATGGCAAATAAGGGACTTGTTTAAGCAAAAGTTTTTCAAGAACAATTCGGAAATGGCTGAAGAAAGGTGAAAAATATTAAATTTCATTAAATTAATCAGTTAAACTTAAATTGTTTACGTCTTTTCTTGAAATCATGTCTTTTGCACATTGACTAAGGATACAGAAGTGTTTAAAATTTTTATTAAAATTTCTTTATAAGAATATTTCTCTGCAAATTACATACCTTAAGGAATTTTTATACCTTTTAGGCATGTTTTTCTCATGAATCAATGTTTACGATATCAGAAGAAAGCTGCCAATATGTCAGGAGAACTACGAGTGAAGAATTTTTCCAAATTGCATAGCACAAACTGTTAAACATCTTACTAGAGTAATGATTTGGAACGTGATGTCTTCGCAAGGTACTGGACGTTTATACATTAGGGTACACGACATTTCGGTCCCGCCATTTCGGTCCCGCCGTTTCGGTCCCGCCGTTTCGGTCCCGAGACATTTCGGTCCCGAGACATTTCGGTCCCGAGACATTTCGGTCCCTGGACATTTCGGTCCCGAGACATTTCGGTCCCTTGCCATTTCGGTCCCTGGCCATTTCGGTCCTTAATCATTTTGGTCTCTTGCCATTTCGGTCCATTACTATTTCTTTACCTGCCACTTTATAACTTGGTTTCTGATTGATGAAGGCCCACTAAACGCTGTAAGCTCAACATTGTTCGGGCCTTTTTTAATATTTTTATTCTCCTGCCCCCCCCCCCTTCCCTCAAATTTTATACAAAGCTGAATATAATAGTACAATAAGTTTAATCTATTGTAACTCGTGATAATAAAATCACAGCGAGTTGTAAATTTGATTAAACAATGTTATATAATTTTACACTGTCTTTATTATTATTATTTAACAGAATAAATATTTTAAGTTTTATCATATATTTTTTGTATTAGGTATTTTATCTATACTATAAACTATTATTTTTATTGATTAACTTTTATTTTTATTGATTGTTTTCGCACACTTTCTTAGATTATCTTTAAATTAGTGATTTCGTAACTAGGCGTGCTTATAAAAAATTTTTGTTAAAAAAATAAAAATGCTCCAGCGACCTTTTTTTATGTAATAATTATTGGTTGCATTTTTTTTTTTTTTTTACCTTATGAAGATAATTTTAGTGAGTTAATTTTATTGAAAGTCGGCCTATTTCTTTGTAATAAAATGATTATTTTTTAATTTTATATAATAATGTAACTATTATTTTAAATAATTTTATTTTCGATTTTTAACTGACAAAACTAAGCTTTTTTAATTTATCGTTTATTTATTTATTTCCATTACCTTTTCGCTCCCACTTTCACAGAAAAAAATTGACAATTTTTATTTTAATTTTATTATTAATTGAATAAATAGTTTTAAATTTCAATAACTTTAAATATAAAATAAATAAACAGGTAAACGATAAGCTTCAGTTTATAACTACTACAAAACATAATGATAAATTGAATATAAAACAGATTATTTATTGAGCTTATGTAAAGTAAAATTCGAAATGCATATTAATAATTTTATCAATTTAATTATATAAAGATTAATTAAATTAAAAATACATAAATTTAATAAAATATTAATTTGATTTTCATTTTAAAATCACTAACTGTTTTGAGATTTAATTTATAGCAATTATTCATCACCATAAGTTATTATTCAAAAATTGTTATTTATTTTAAAAAAGGAAATTATTATTATTATTATTATTATTTTGAAAAATCAATTAGTAACGTAACGTAATAATTAATTAAACATAATAATGCAACACTGTAACAATGCGTAAAAATATTTCTTAACAGGTTTAGGTAACATTATTATCCAGATGCAGATTTAAATTTTTTGAAACAAAGTTATAGTTTACAGTTCGCAAAAATCAATCATATATTAATTATTATATTTAAAGAGTAAGAAAAATATGATAAACTAACCAATAAATGAATAAATAACATATTTATTTTGAGAATCCTTATCATTTTTACACATCCAAATGAAGTTAATAACATTATAGTAGCTGAAATTTAAAAAATATGTTTTTTTTTTTTCATTTTTGCTATAACTTCTATATAGTTCTTGTACTAGATTTTAAACAAGTAATTGATAAATATGTTACTTAAACAATTAATAGTTAAAATAATTTTGAATCCTTATTAATAAATATGTTTGATAAAAATAATTTAATTTTTGAGAATTTTTTAATTTAACAACATAATTATTAATGCTTTCAAATTTTCTAAGATGATGTTAATCATCTAATAAAATAATGTATAACATTAAGTAAATAACAAATCAAAACCGTGTGCCAAGAATTTTTAAACACTTTTTTTTTATGTTGGTGTTCCTATAAAATTGGAAATGTATGCATATAAGTATCAGCTAAGTACTACGATTAACCTCTTTTAAGCAAAAATTCTGCATGTCAATCAATTGTCAACGCCCATCTGAACAAATAGTCATCTTTACACAAGATAGCTAGAAAAGCTAGGTAGTTAGCTTTATTCTACGTATCTTGATCTTTATACACTTGTCAGATGAAACCCTTATTCTTTACAATGCCCTTTATACTCTGGAGTTAAAATGCGGACAGACCTCCCACATAAGCGCTGGCATTTTTTAGAAGAAATATGAATGTTTTGAAAAGAACAGCATTTCTCGGTGTTTTTTATTCCTCTTGCTGTTATCTTCATTTCAAACGCTTTTAGTATCAATTAAACCAGTATAAAAAGTAAAATGGAATATTTTTTATCCTTATTATTACAGCTTATGAATGACATTGAAATATTCAAAACTTATAACATAACTAAATAAGATTGTTAGATAAGATATTTACCACCTAGACATAATATTTTAAGTTACCTTTTTAGGTGCGTTCGTAATTATATAATACGTAGCACCTATAGTTGTCGTTCAGTCCGTCCGTCTGTCCGTCCGTCTGTCCGTCCGTCCGTCTGTCCGTCCGTCCGTCTGTCCGCATATAACAACGCAAAAACTACCCAACCGAATCGTTTGAAATTTAAAATACATAAATATTAGATATTTTTGTCGAGTCATTTCAAATTTTATGAGAATCGGATGGATAGATCAATTACAGGGACGATCAAAAGTATTCCATTACATTACGGTCAATGGGGAAAAAAGTTTCAAATGCATTTTAATCGTTTGAAATTTAAAATACGCAATTATTACATAATTCTGTCGTGTTATTTCAAATTTTTTGATAATCGTGTGCATAGATCAATTACAGGTGCAATCAAAAGTATTCAATTACATTATGGTCAATGGGGAAAAAGTTTCAAATATATTCTATACATTTGAAATTTAAAATACATAATTATTACATAATTTTTTCGAGTTATTTCAAATTTTATGAAACTCGGACGAATAGATCAATTACAGGGACAATCAAAAGTATTCCATTACATTACAGTCAATGGGAAAAAATGTTTCAAATGCATTTTAATCGTTTGAAATTTAAAATACGCAATTATTACATAATTCTGTCGAGTTATTTCAAATTTTTTGATTATCGTGTGCATAGATCAATTACAGGGACAATCAAAAGTATTCAATTACATTATGGTCAATGGGGAAAAAGTTTCAAATATATTCTATACGTTTGAAATTTAAAATACATAATTATTGCATAATATTTTCGAGTTATTACAAATTTTATGAAAATCGGATGCATAGATCAATTACAGGGACAATCAAAAGTATTCCATTACATTACGGTCAATGGGGAAAAATGTTTCAAATGCATTTTAATCGTGTTACACTCATGCGAACTTAATAAAATTTATATGCAACTATAAAGTACATATTATAATATACATCTTACATAATTTGTGGTGCAAAGAACATTTGTTATTGATTTACAAGGCCACACAAAAGTATTCCATTACATAATGGTATAGGGAGAACATTGTTTGATGAGCGTTTTAATTGTAGTTCACTATTTACAATGTTATGAGATTGATATATGAACGTAATATTTTTAAAACTTCGTTATCGTCCGAACGCACCTAATTTGCTACGCTTCACGTGCAATTTCCAACTTGTTTAATTTAACTTACTTTGACAGAAGGCTTTTATATTATTTATGAATATTTTTTATGAGGGTTTTTATATTTTAATGTTAAAAATAATTATTTTATATAATAATATCAGCTTTAAATGAAATGACAAATTTCAATACGCATTACATTAATAATTTTGTAATTAGTTTCTTAAGCTGGCTTTAGAAAATTTAACAGATGTGTTGTATAAATGTGATATATGCATAAAAGTATGGCAATATAATTTTTTTGCTGTTGCCGTTGTTTTGGAAAACATTAATAAAAACAAGGAAGCATCAATATAATAAACATTCTAGATTGTAATAATAACAATAAAAAAAGAACTGTTGTCATGAAAAAATAATTGCTAATAATTCAAGATGTAATTCATTTTTCTAAAATGTAAAAAAAAAAAAAAAAAAAAAAAAAATCTTTAGGTTACAAATTATTTTAATAATTATTTCTGCTCGTGTCATATATTTATGTAATAAAATAATTGCAATGCTAATTACCTCCACGTGTTGCAATCTGGAAACTCTTTTCTTAATTTAAAAACGGAAAAGTTTAAAAGGAAAATAAATGCTAGTAACCAAAAACAATATATAAAAAATGCCATAAACAAAAAGAGGATTCAATGATAATTTTGGCACAGTGGGTAAAATACCACCAGATACAGATGTTTTTTATTTATTTCAACATTTTTGCTCCAATGTGGGAAGTGGCGGGGGTGCAAAATAATGAAACACTTATAATTCAGAAAATTGGCTTCAGCGATGAAATCCTATAATATGCTAAGTGTCAGAATTTAAATTCCATATAACAATAACTCTTCCTTTTCTCCTGGCAATTTAAAAGCCTTTGTCTCCCTGGAGAGGAAACATGCATCTCAGAAGTTAAAATTTTACAACTATTATGGGGTGTGTTAATATCATAAGTTAATTGGGTTATTTTATAAATTTAGTTATCAGTTTCCAAGTTAACTTCCCCGTTTCCTCGTTCAAGAATTCAAAACATTCTGGCAATTTTAAAAAATGCCATTCATCTGTGAATTGTTTTCAGAAATCTCCATCGATTTCTAAATAATTGATCAAGTTTTGGGGTACTTGTTACTTCTAATTAATCGCATTACACTAAAATTTTATGCGACTTTCAGTTAAAAAACCAGTGTTGAATTCAGACACTTTTCTCCGGGAGGGACTTCTGTGGCTCCGGGGGGGATTACACTTTTTTACCACTGAAAACACAAAATTTCAAATTTTCCGGGGAGGGGGGTAATTGATAGCTCCGGGGGGAATGACCTGCCCCTGAATTCAACACTCTAAAATGTTCCTTGTAAAATTATGTCAGATATTTCCCGTGCATAAAATTTCAGCTTGCTGGAGAAGGTAACGAAAAGTCCAGGGACCGAAATGACCATGGACCGAAATGTCTCGGGACCGAAATGTCTCGGGACCGAAACGTCTCGGGACCGAAATGGCCAGGGACCGAAATGTCTTGGGACCGAAACGTCTCGGGACCGAAATGTCTTGGGACCGAAGTGTCTCGGGACCGAAATGGCGGGACCGAAACGGCGGGACCGAAATGGCGGGACCGAAACGTCCTGCTTCCATACATTATAAAAGGCTTAAAGGATCAGTATCAGTATAGAAAAGTGCTTGAACAAAGACTAAATCAACAAATAGAATACTGTCTTCCAAATGAAGAATTCATATTCATGCACATTGGAGCTCCGTCGCAAAAAGTTTCATTTGTGACTAAATTTTTGGATAAAAAAAAAACCCAAAAATCCTTCCATTGCCTAAAAACAGTCCAGATATGAATCTCATAAACAATATTTGGGCTATTGCAAAGAAAAAGGTAAAGAAATGCATCATCACAAACAAGAATTATCTGTTAGAAAGACTTATCGGAATTTGACACCATGACAGCGAAATACTAATTAAATGACAAAAATTCTTACAAAGTTAGCCAAAATGTATCGAATCTTTAATAAAAGTCAAGGGAATACACACTAAATATTAAACGTAACATTTTTTTTAAATAATGTATTATTTCTATAATACAACGAGGTTTTATTGTAAATTTCACAATTATTCTAATAATTTTCACACCTCTGTATATAAGTTGTCAATTTATAAGAATAGAAAACCAACGATTATTAATACTTTGCTTTTTCTAGCACGCTGAGTTTTGCACTGATGAAGAATCTCTGTAGTAGATTCGAAATGTCTGTTTGCATTATTTTTGTATTTCTAATTGTTGGTTTTCTAGCCTTATACATTTTTGAACAAAGGCTTTATTTGCTATTTTAATAATTTTTAATTACCACTTTATAATGGAGATCTCATCATCTGTATCTTTATCCTAACTCTCCTTTTTTTCTGTTCTTTATCAGCTTTCAATTTTTATCTAGTAGAATCGATTCTATTTGATGTAATAATTTCTGAGAAAAAATATTTTGCAAGAGGTATTTTGCAGATTTCAAACTAGTAAAAATTCTGTATAATTTATATTGGACAGTGAATATCGGGGTACACTTTAACACAATAAGTTAACAATACCCCTAACTCAACTATCATTTAAGGAAATATTACATTGCTAACTTACGATACACAAAAATCTAATACCAATCCTAACAAACAGAAAAGTTTTTTTTTTTAATTTTTTTTGGTTTGGTTTTGAAAGCACAATCGTAAAAAAGAAAAAGAAAAGGGAAAAAAAAACACCTCTTACTAAATTTTCAAAAAAAAAAAAAAAAAAAAAAAAAAAAAAAAAAAAAAAAAAAAAAAATGTTGAAGAAAGTTATTGGTACCTAACGATTGCAAATAAAGTCTACTTTTAAATGATGTATATGTTACAGGCCAAACCCGATTTTAGGCCAAACTAGATTGGACTAGGCCAAACTAGTTTATCCTAACGCCCATCGGATAAACTAGTTTTTCCTAGGCCAAACCGGTCTATCCTAACGCCCATCGGATAAACTAGTTTTTCCTAGGCCAAACCGGTTTATCCTAACACCCATCGGATAAACTAGTTTTTCCTAGGCCAAACTAGTCTATCCTAAGGCCCATAGGACAAACTAGTTTTTCCTAGGCCAAATTAGTTTGGCCTAACTTTTATAGGATAGACTAGTTTAGCCTGCTGTATATTGGTCTGAACTAGTTTATCCTAGGCCATTTCAATTTGGCGTGATTTTATTGAATTCAATGACCGCCTCAGCGCCAACATTCTAGTTTGTCCTAGGCTGATCTAGTTTATTCTAGGCCAATGTAATTTTACGTGTTTTTAGCTCACAATCGTCAAAGCTTGACAAATAATGGGCTCACAAGTTCTGTATGTATGAATGTACGCATGTATGTACGTAACGCGATAACTCTTGATAGAAATATCCTATTTGCTTCAAAATTTTGGATGTTGGTTCATCCTGATAACGTACTATTCTGATTACTTTAGGGAATTCATTGGATAAGAAAAGTGAAAGGGGGCGATGGGGAGGCTAATACACCACCATTAATTTAGAGAAATGGATTTCTCATGCAGAATTATCAGTTTTCATTTAAAATTTTAGATATAGGATTGTACTGACAAGGCGCCTCCGTGATTACTTGGTGATCTTTATTATTTAAGTGTAAAATAAAAGGCAATGTAGGTAATCCTCCATAAATTAGATAAATGGTTTTTGACACAGAATTTACGGATTTGCTTCAAGTTTTGGATATAGGTTCTTTCTCACAAGGTGATTCTCTGAATAGTTTTAGGTGTTTAATGGTTAAGTATAAAAGTAAAAATGAAGGATTGCCCTCTTACCTAAGAAAAACTAGTTTAACTTGTAGGTATTTAGATAAACCAGTTTGGCGTAGGAAAAACTAGTTTATCCAATTGGCGTTAGGATAAAATAGTTTCGACCAGGCCAATCTAATTTAGTTAAAAATTGGGTTTGCCCGGTAAAAAACATATTTTTCACTAGAATAAGTATAAATGTGTTTCAAGAGTCATTGGTTATAACATCAAATGAGAAATTTGACATGTCCACCGTAGAGACATGATGCATTGGATATGGTGTTTGCTTATTTTATTTATTTTTCTCCACACTCGTGACGTGCTGAGATGAGACTTGCATTTATTATTATTATTATTATTAATATTGTTTGAAATTAGAGCCAGATGGGATCTGAACATAATTTGGAATCGAACAGCGTTTTACATTTTTGGGAAATTTATTACCTGTCGACATATAAGCTATTCTTGTCACGGCGTTAAGTTTTTCTTTTCCGTGAAATCGTAACCGCAAATTCGATTCAAAACGTAGCTTTAATAGTATTTTCTCAAAAAAAAATCATCGCTTTTATAAAAAAAATGGTTAACGCCATTCGATTACGTATTTTCTGAATAAGAATGCATATTAATCTTATGCATTGCAAAAAAGAAATTAGTTCATAAATGTATTAGGATATAGCTCTTTTGGATTTGAGAAAAGTCTTAAGGAATGACAAGAATTCACAAATCTACATTTTGCTAATCAGATTCTAAAGTTACGATGTTTATAACTCTCATTTTTTTTCTTTTGCTCTAAACTACATCAATTATTTAGTAAATCCCTATTTGAATATTGAACGGTCTAAAAATAAAAAAAAATCAATAATACATTGTGTATTTTCCATTCTGCGAACGCATCGTTATTTAAAAAAACATTGTACATTTATCTAATAAATATGTATGCAGTATTTTTTTTTTTTAAGGAATCTTAATTGTATGTATGTACAATCTGATTTTTTTTGCAGAAATTGAGTAGGGCCAGATCGAGTCGAACTGAGTCTCTTTTCACTTATTATTGTACAGGCAGGACTCGGGGTTAACTTTTAATTTTTACACCGGGTCAAGGCAAAATGACTTTCCTTCGGGACGGGCGAAGCCCGAGCCTCGAAATTCCGGCCCGTGCAAACCTCTAACAGTATTCTACTACTCTACGAATAAGATACATTATACAGGAATGATGTCAAAACCACTTTGCAAAAGGTTAGCGATGAGGCAGTAGTCGAGATCAATATTAAAAATAATATTGCCCACTTAAACTAATGGCTTTGCATTCACAGGCTGTTTACACTAATTGTGTATTACAGCTTTATTTTTTTAAAGAATAACACCCTCGAAAAATAAAGTAAGGGGGATTACCTTTTCCCATTTCGCCCAATTACACTTAAACATTGAACATCCACAATAAACCAATAAGCATCCATAACTAATCACGGAGGTGCCTTGTCAAAATGATCCTATATCTAAAATTTTAAATGAAAACTGATAATTCTGCTTGAAAAATCCATTTAGTCAAATTAACTGTGAAAGATTAGCCTCCCGTTTGCCCCCCCCCCCCTTATTCTTATCCAATGAATTCCCAAAACTAATCAGAATATTACCTTATCAGAATGAACCTACATCCAAAATTTGAAGCAAATCGGATATTTCTATCAAGAATTACCGCGTTACGTACATACGTACACACATGCGTACATACATACAAACATACAGAACCTGCGAGTTCATTATTTGTCAGGCTTTGACGCCCGTGAGCTAAAAACACGTAAAATTACATTGGCCTAGGATGAACTAGATCAGCCTAGGACAAATTAAAATATTGGCGCCGAGGCGGTCATTGAATTCAATAAAATCACGCCAAATTGAATTGGCCTAGGATAAACTAGTTCAGACTAATAAACAGCAGGCTAAACTAGTCTATCCTAAAAGAGTTAGGCCAAACTAGTTTGGCCTAGGAAAAACTAGTTTATCCGATAGGCGTTAGGATAAACCGGTTTGGCCTAGGAAAAACTAGTTTATCCGATGGGCGTTAGGATAGACCGGTTTGCCTAGGAAAAACTAGTTTATCCGATGGGCTTTAGGATAAACTAGTTTGGCCTAGGCTATTGTAGTTTGGCCTAAAATCGGGTTTGGCCTGTAACATATATAAAATTTGCTTAGGAGGACATCTGCATATTTAAACAAACCCTAGCTTTGTTTTTTTCAATAGCAGTGCAAAATTCTGACAGCATAAATGAACTTTATACCCTTCAATTAGCTCCAAAACAAATTTTATGCAATTCGTACGATAAGTTTCTGATAAATTAATGTTTTGAAACGAACCTATTTTAGGAGCTGTATCCAAATTGAAGTTCGATACTCGATTGTTGACTGAGGGAGCCCGCTTCTTGATCAAGGCACTTTAGGCTCCTCTCAAGCAGTGATTGAAAACTGCTAGATAACAAGGTAACATTAGAAGTTTCAAAATATCTATAGGGTGAATCATAAATATCGAAACAATAGGCTATCTCCTTAAATATTGCCCATAGACCCATACTTCCAATTGCAAAAATTCATAAAAAAAGGTGAAATTTTTGATAAGATAAATTGCGACTTCATGGGAGGTCTAGTAGAAAAAATACAAAAATTAAATTTTTATACGGCCTTCGTAGGATAAAATTTCCAATTAGAAAAATTTTCCTTATTCAGTCCTGAATAAGACACAAAAAGTTGCATCTTCTTATCTTTAAAACTCGTTAAGTTATAGCCGTTTAAAAAATTCATCAGGTTTTAAGGGATTAGACACAAATTGAAATGTGCGCAATTCAAAAAACAATGTTATGTTAACAATCCTAGGAAACGCGCAAAAAATTTATTTTTTTGAGTTTGAATTTTGATTTTTTTTCTCTTTTTTTGTGATGGTTAGCCTTTTAATTTGCTAAGAAAATCACATACTAAAATGTATCATAAAATTTTAAAAGTTCCATATAGTTAGTACTGGTTTAATTAAAAATCGTAATAACTCGTAATATTATTTATCGGATTTCAGTTTCTTTCCATTTAATTAAAGATGAAAATCTGATTTTAGTTTTGTTCCAGAGTTTTGTTTTTCAATATTAATTTTAAAAATATTAAAAAATGTTTATTGAAAAAGTAATATAACTTTTTAAAAAATCATATTTTTAAAAGTAAATATTTTTTTCAAATTTGCTGAAAGAAAACTAATGTAAAAAAATAAAAAATGACGTGTTTCAAGTTCTTTTTTCTTTAAAAATTCGTAGCATTAATTATTTAAAGACAAGAATAAATGGGGGGAAATTCATTATGCATATTCATTATTTCTGAAGACATGCCAGGCCGGACCTAACGTACTTTTCATAAAGGAGGAGATTGCTATCTTCTTTCTAGGTGTACATTGGACGAAATTTTCAATCCCGGTCTCGACAAAACCCGCATTAAACTTAATACGTGCTTAAAATAAATAAAATTCGGCTCAATCGAAAATTTTTCAAAAAACACATAGATTTTAAAATCTTTCTTTTTTTTTTTACAAAATAAATAAATAAATAAGTAAGTAAAATTCATTTTTTTAAAGAATAGTATATTCAAAGGCTGAAAAATTAAATACAATAAAACCAGTGAAAAAAAAGTCTGCCTATGACGAAATTCTGTCTTAAACGGAAAATATGTTGATCCATGCAAAATAAATACAATGATACCCGAGGAAAAGATTAAACTCTAATTAAGGCAGGGCATCCTTCTATAACGTATTTTTTCTTTTCTGTGTGATTCAGTCTTCAAAGGTTTTATACTGTATAACATTTTTCAAAGTCTCCAACGCATAGGATGCGTTGGAGATTAACGATATTAAGATATAAGTGATACATTTATACATAAATAGAGATTCATTGATAAAATATAAATGTTATAGCCTTTTGCACTTCTTTAATAATAAAAAGTATAAATATAAAAAACTAAAAGCTATAAAAGAAATTTTTGGTCAGAAATCTTCAATACAAAACCATTTTTCCCACACCGAAGTAAAAAACTATGTAGAAATTTGCGGCTGAACCGGGCTGTGATTTAAACTATTTTCCAGACCGGTCCAGGTTATGATTTTAACATTTTTTCAGACTGGGCCGAACTTTTTCATCCTATGGGTCAGTTTGGGACCGGATCAAGATATTTCGATCCATGCAGACCTCAAGTGCAGACTGCCAACATATTTTGAAAAATGTTTAGATTTAATTCAATACACTGCTTTGTTATGTCCAAATGAGAGGCACTGTCTTAAATCGATATTTAAAAATAGACAATATATGGATGACCCCTTACTGGCTTTGAAAATTAGCGATAAATTCTTTGTTTCTAAGCATGGTAAAGTGGTGTAAGTCACGAATTTTGGAGAAATTCAGATTTTAATATCTCTGTCAGATTTTTAGATATTTAGATGCGATTTTTTTTGTTCATTTTAGGAATGGATAAGGAATAATTTCCTAATTGGGAATTTTGTCCTACGGGGGCCGTATAAAAATTTAATTTTCGTATTTTTTCAAATAGACCCCCCCATGGAGTTGCAACTTACCTTATCTGAAACTTCATCTTTTTTTATGAATTTTGGCAATTGGAAGTATGAGTCTAGGAGCAATATTTAAGGAGATAGCCTATTGTTTCGATATTTATGACTCACCCTGTATACTAGGGGAACGAAAAATAGTTTCATAGTTTACATGGACATTCAAAAGAATTCTGTTGTAACAGAATTATTTATTGACCATATTGTAATATGGTCTACGGAGAAAAAACCCTTGCAATGTTTTTAATGATATTACACTATTTCAAACGCATTGATTTTGATACAAATTCCTTATATGCGCTGTGAGATTCTTATTCTTGAGTAGCGTGTGCATGTCTTTTCATCAATTTACAGGGGAATACAAAAGGATTCGGTTATAGTACTGTCTATGAGCGACAATTGTATAAGAAATGCGTTTACAGTTAAAAAAAAGAGTTTTTAAATTTTTACAATCTTTTGTATACTATTTGATGTATGTATAAATTCTATAGATCATAAAAATTGGACTTAAAATTTCGAGTGGATTTTTGTTTGATGGCAAACGCTATCGATGAGGAATTTTCAATTGTGATACGTTTCCTAAGAAAACTAAATTTTAGTATACTGTATCGTATGAATACAAATCTATAGATCGTACTCAGGACTGCACAGAAAAATTGTAACACTTTTCTGACTATGCAGAACATTTATCTCTGGTTATTGCAGAAATTTGGTTTACAAATTTGCTATGCATCTTTCAAATTCTTTACTAACATATCATCGTCTACTTATTATAGTAAAGTTAAGTTAAAGTACTCTGAATGTGTTGGAAAGTGTTTCATTATCTATGATTGACGACACATGATTTTATTCCTTTTTATGTACTTATGTATCAGCTTTAAACATAAGGAATAAAATAACCATAAACTAAAATTATTTAAAAAGGCTGCAACACAGGTCGATATAGATTAATTAAGCTTTAAGTGGACAAAACAATTAGAAAAGAAAATAATGCATGAGATATTCACATTCATATCTCATGAATTATTTTCTTGTCTTTGAAAATTCATGTAGATATTAAAATCATTATGCCTAAATGAGACGCGATTCCTCATAATTTTGTCATGTTTAGAATATATTTGGCCTTTTAGTAAATGAATACATATTTTGTTAAGCAGAAAATGGTTGAATCTTTAGCTTAAAACAAATTTTAGTTTATGTTTATTGATTATGATTGTCCCTAAAGATTATGAATTGAATCATTACATGTGTCAGGTTTTTAAGCTAATGAGAATGTAACTAATTGGTTTTACCGTGATCCGATATTATCTTTTTACTTATTTGTTGTATTTCATATTCATCACTTTCTGCATACACGGATTTAACGTAATAATTTTCTTTATCTTGAAGTCGATCCGAACTAATATAGTTGGATCTTATTGTATGGACAAGCTCCATTGTATCAATGAGCTTGAGCTTACCTTTCTTTTTTAAAACGTAGACCACAGAAAATGCAGATAAGGCAATCAAAGAAATTTCCGGGAATTAAGAAGTTTTAGATAAGAGAAAGGTGTTTCTGTGGGCACCAGGGAAGCACAGTATTTTGTTGTTGTTGATGATGATGTTGTTCTTGTTGCTGTTTTTTCGAAGGATGTCTGAGAGCGAACGAAGGAACTCTGCCAAAAAATTCGAGAAGTCAGGTTGTAATATGTTTTGGTTGAGTTTTTGGGAGTGGAGAGTAGTGAATTGCGAGGGAAAGCTTAAGTCCTGTGCGGTGGAAGCCAACACAACGGGAGATCCTGTGAGGTCCTCCGATAAACCTAATGGGATACCTTAAGGTGAGGAGGAAATAGTGTAATTTAATAAGTTAACCCAAAACGTAGAAAGTATTTGATATGTAACTTAGTATCTATCGGATGGTCTATATCCGAGACCTCAAATGTAAATAATGTTTTGTCTCTATCTGAATAATGTATATATAAATTGTTTCTTTAACATTAATTGAATAAATTTAGCATTTTTTATAATGCTTCTCAAATCTTGTCCGATATCACATATTTATATTGGTGGTGGCAGCCTATCAAAATAATAATAAAAATAAATAACAACTTTTTTCGTAATCCGGAAAAAATCATCATTCTGTGGACTAAGGAAGAGAGCAACAATCTACATACAACATTTTTATACGATTCTTGCGTTAATATTTTAAGTAAAGAAAATTTTCACATTTATGGGTCGTCTTATTTAGGAACAATAGTCTTATATGTTAGAGTTAAATGTTTTTGGGGAAAATCGCACACAATTTTTTTTTAATGCACATAATTTTTTTGTATAATTTTAGAGTAACATGAAATTTTAGCAGTTAGGTCTGGAAGCAGGAATAAAAACGTGCATAAAAATCTTAAAATCATTAAGAATGAAGATATATGATGAGATTTGGAGAGTTGGGTAATTTTAGCTCCCCACACAATCTATCCCTCTTCTATGGTCACAAATAGACATGTAAGCTGTTATAAAATTCACAAACTTTATGCGCGAAAAATTTTTCAGACGATTTTAACTCCAACGTTTTCTCGCTCAAAGAGAAAAAAAGGTTACAATTGTCTTTGAAAAAGTTGGAGGAAAAGCAGGAAAAACAGTAGTACTACTACCAGCCGTTAATATTGATCGCCTATTCGTATCAATCGCTTACCTCTGATTCGTTGAAATGTTCGATGTTGGATGAAAAGTCTTTGCTAGCGGAGATTTTTTTTTTTTTTTTGAACTGCAGAAAAAAGTTGGGGGACATTGTTGTTTGCTATCACACTGGATGTTGTGAGGATATTTCGCGAAAAGTTGGAGGAAATCAAGTGTTGGCTCAAAACTCTCTCGAAATGTTGGTGAATCTGAGAGCAGCTTAACGCAATAAAATGGTTTTCCGTATAACTGCACTTAATGAAACTTTTTGTGTAACAAAACTTATTAGAGGAATAAAAACCAAAATGAATTTTTGCGAGACGTGTCATTTTCCCTGAGGTTTGAATTTGAGAGCTTTCATTAAAGTTATGTAACACATTACAACATGCGTCGTACTTTTAAAAAGAGCTAAAATACTGTAAAAGTCATAGAGTTAAAATTATTTTTTTTAATTTATACATACGACGAAAAATCAGTTGCACGTAGGATTTTTTTATATACCTAGATAGGACACTAAAATCATCTAAGTTCGTAAAAGGTGAGAGTTCTATTTTACTACTTTTCCTTATAATATCAATTTAAAGTGAATCCAGATAACTTAAAAAAATTAAATAACATCAATCTTTTTAGAGTTTCATTTATCTGATAAAACCCTATTCGTCTTTGTCCACTGTTGTGGTGAAGACCACCGGCCAGGGTAACTTACCGAAAGAAATGATCGCACGCAAAAAAACTCCAAAACGTGCAACTTGGAAATTAAACACATCATTTATTAACGAGAGAGTTAAGACAAGCAAGTCCCCCCATAAGGGGGAGGGAATTCTCAGAGCTCTACCGAGCTACATCTTGACAATCTGGTGGCTATCAGTGAAGTGACGACATAGCGTCATATCGCTTATCGCCAAGAGGCGTAAGAAGTTTTTCATACAAAGATTTTGGCGGTATTAATTTGGTAGACCACACTTTCAGAATCGGCTAAATTTTGCGGTTTAGGAACCCAAGGATTTTTTTTACCCCCGCGAATATCTTTTAGAGTTATAGAAATATTTTAAGCCTGGGAAGTAGACAGATAAGCAAGCCGTTACGTACAGTGGACTTTTGTGACCAAAACTATGTTATCCAGATGGGCAATTGAACAGATAACAAGGCGCAGTCAGCATAAAGAGAAATAAAAGTATTCCTAGCTCTAGGCATTAATTGTCAGATTGAAAACAGGGTGGTGAAAAGCAGATGCAAGAAAAATGTAACGGATAAAAGATTATGCCGAACCAATCCCCAGAATTTTCTTTATTTTGTTAATAAGTGCGGTATCTGTTGTACAGATGTTTTTCGAAGACACAACAGAGATTTGTGAGAAAGGAAGTTCTATTATTATTTTCTACAGAGAGTTCCAAAAGTTAATAAGTTTTAACTTCTATTAGTGGGAGTATGAAAGCTAAAAATTAACTATTAAATGTAGAATTAATTTAAACAAATGGGTTCATTAGTGAAAAGGGAAGTTAAAATAAATCTAAGAATTTATTAAGGGGAAAAATTACTGCATTTATGAAAGAGAAAAGATATGTAGCGATAATCTTCGCTACAACTGTGTCCGTCTGTCTCTGAGTCAGTACATTAAAACTGTATAAGTCAGAGACTTCAAATTTTGTGTACTTACAGCTGAATACTTCATGTCCCACAACAAATCATATAATTTTGAAAAAATCTCTTATTTTAATTAAATTAATATTTTTAATATCATTCATTCACTTTTGCGATTTAGAAAGAGAATCTTAATTTGAAGATTTTGTGCGTAGACATTACGTGTAGGCATGTGTAAGATTTTACACCATCGATATTTAATTTTTTTTTAATCAGAAGCGACAATGAATTCTGAAAAAGTAGAATTCCTGCTTCCTGCTTGTTTTATTTTTATTTATTTTGCCCAAATGTTAAAAATTTTATTTAACGGGAAATTCAGGAAGAAGCCCATTGACAACAGAACTATTTCATATTTTCATTTTAGTGTTAGAACTTTTATTTTGAAAATTTATCACTCTATATCTTTAATGCTTTTTCTGTTGATATATTTATTTATTGACTTCTACACAGTTCTATGAAAATTAATTTTTAGTTCAGTTTATTTCATGTTTATATTCTTCATTTTATAAAATGCGGCCTTAATCGGCACGTCTCACAGTGGGGCAAAATCCCGAAAAGCTGGCCAAAATATGAAAATGCTATTCAAATTGTACGAAAATTCGTATACAAGTGTTTTTGAGGATGCTAAGTAAAAATACAAAATTAAAATTTAAAAAAATTGTGGATACAATATGGCGGAACAAAAATTAAAATGTCTCGAAAATTATTCAACTTGTATAAAATTTCTTCAACTTTTCAGGGTGCTAATTAGGATTCAAAAGTTAAACTTAAAAAATAAATAAATAAATAAAATGATAAATTAAAAGTAAAAACAATTAGATTTAAATAATATTTAATATTTCGAGGCTAAACTTAAAAAGAAATTTTGGAGGTACCAAGACAAATTTAATCGAAATTAATTAATGGAAAGTAAAATTAGACTGTTTAGTTTTTATATTATTAAAATAAAAATGGAAATATATTCCAGAAATTCACCTTTAGAATCAACTATAGTATAATAAAAAGATTCTTCAGAGGTCAAGGTGTCGAAATAATTAGCAGAACTTGTTGGCAGTATTAGAAGATCCTGTGACTCATAGGATCAATGATTTTAATTTGTTTTGCTATAACTTACCTAAACTGGAAATGAAAGAATCTGATGACCAAGGCTAACTTATCATAATATAATATAATATAATATAATATAATATGATATTATGATACGGGGGCCTTGCTGATGACATTAAAAGGCGTAAAAATATCTTTTTTCTTTTGGCGCTACTGCACGTTTGTCATAAATCTTCTCGATGTTTTTTCATCAGTTTGTTGCATGATTCTTGAGTATTTTATGGCATTTGACAAATAAGCAGTAATGAAGATAATGTTATTTCTTCGTCATTAATAAGTAGTTTGTATTCTGAAGTAGGCATACAGAACCAGGGATGTAGTTCAAATCTACAAGGTGTTTGTAAAGAAAAATCTTTGAAATATATCAAATAAATGACATGGCAACAAGAAATTACTTATGACACAGAATCGTTTAATCAAATCTTCGTATACGCTTGTTATAGAAGCACAAATAGTTGAGTTTCAAAGAATGGTTGAATTATATTGCCATCATTTGTCCTTCCAAATCTGGGATTTGATTTCCGACGAGAAGTTTTAATTGTAAATGAAATATTTTTTGCATATTTTGTTTTGCGATTTCAGTGTTCTTCTTTTCATGCAGAGTACGAGCTTTCCATTTTTTTCTATGCAGTTTGTCTGCCATGTGGAAGCCTTCTCAAAACATCTTAGCTTGTAACGTAGCTATTCTGAATTCTAAATTATCTCTATCCAATTTAATTAAAAAATGTCATATCGGTAAGAAGCTATTTTGATATTGTCTGACATAGGTAGCAACGTTGAGTATTATACTAAATCGTTGTTAACGACTATTTCTTTTGTATCGATAATTGTATTAAAAGAAGTAAGTTAATTCTCCTAGTGTTTAATACAATCCCATTCATTAACATTAGTTTCCTTATTTCTTGAAAAAGAAAATGGATCTTGATTGGCCCGATAAAATCAGTGAAATGAAGATAACGGAATTTTCAAATTGACGATTCATGATTTATTCGCAATATTTATGTATCCTAATGGCACGAGAGAAGTGAAAAATATATTAAAACCTCCTGCCATCTTCATCGAGAAATATTCGTTTAAATGTACTTAGAATAAATTTGCAATCACATCCTTATTTGCAAACCAAATCCAAATTGCTAATATAGGTGAAAGTCATATTCATAATGATTTTTACTCGCATTAATGAAATACAATATTCTCAGTAGTTTGATCTACCAAATATTGCCATTGACAAAATAATTCTTCTAATTACAATAGAACAAACAAAATTACTACCTATAAAGATAAGAAAATGTTATTCTATCGGATCAATAATAGGGAATTATTTTCATTTTTTTTTTCATTACTAAGCTTACTTATCAAATTAATTTAAACTAATGATTATAGTACTTATTTACAATATAAAAGTAATAAACTATTACAAAATTGAATAATTCAAAAATTTGAAAAATATTTATCAGCTAAATTAATGTGAAAAGTATTCAATTTCAGAATTTTTGAAGCGCCCAAAAAAGTGGCATTTTTACTTGGGATTATTAAAATATGCGTGAAATGCAGAAAGGCAGTTTTAGGCAGCTGGTTTTTCATGAATCATTAGACAGTAGCCCAGGTTATTATTTCCATTAAATTTCGTTGCGGAACACTGTGGAACATTTAAACTTTTTGACGTTTAAAAGCAAAAAAATGAAATATTTTCTACAATATTTTATCAAAAATGACTATGAATTTATTAATTTTTATGTGCTTAGTACAAATTTGGTAATACATGCAAATAAAGTACACACTATCATAGTGTGAAACCATTTCAAATCATTAAAATCGGATAATATGATAAAATGTAGCGCGCGTTTAGAGGAACTATTGATTTGCTGTTTTTGTTCGCTCTAAATGATACTCCTTCAAACATCATTTTTGAAATAATGCTGTTTGTAAGGGCGAAGCAAAAATCCTTTTTTAAATACAGATTCTGACTCTCCAAACATTATTCTAGCCAACTATATAATCAAAATTCCCTAAATCGTAACTTCATTTTTCGACCCAATGGCCAGCTTTTTGGGTTTTTGCCCCACTGTGCGTCTGTTCCAAAATTTTGTTCCTCTCATTATTTTGTTATGCTGGCGGCAGTGAAATGATACTTTTCAAATAATCCTTATCTTTTATCTTAAAAAAAAAAAAAAAAAAAAAAAAAAAAAAGAAAAAGAAAAAAAAAAAAAAAAAAAAGAAAAAAATGCAGTAAAACCAAGCTTAAAAATTTTTATTCATTCTTTTACAATTTATATGAAAGTTTTACACAGACAAATAATGCTGCCTTTATAAAAACAACTATTTCAAATAGCACATTAGGTGAAATTAGAAGTATTATAATTTGTTAAGAAAAATTAAAATTGAGCTAAAGCATATAATATGAGCGTAAAAAATCTCATTTCGAGATGCAAGAAGCCAAATTAGAAAGAAATTTTCTTTTTCAAGCATTTTCAGCAATTATTTCGTCAGTTTTTTAATCTTCCTTTTTACCTTCTTCCTTTTTATCGTCCTCCTTTTTTTCGCCTTTGTTTGTATCAACTGCCTTTGAATCATTTTCTTTACTAGCACTATCATTTCCACTACCCTGTAAAAGAAAAAAAAGTTACATTAACTTTGTTAATTAATTATGAAGATAATTTTGGCGCTTGCGTATGTATATGCTAGCAGACTTCGCCCGCTACACTGACCAGTTCCTCTAAAAGAATCTTGAAACAAATGAAATCATATGAAAAACTGGTGTAACCAGATATAGAACCAGGTAGAGGATACTTGATAAACTTTGAGGCCTAGAGTAGGATACCTCGCCTTTTTAGTTTCGTCGCTCTCCGATGATTAGGTCCATAGGTATTAAGAGGTAAAGTTTATACTTTGACGTTAGAGATGCATCTTAGCTCTACTATAAAGCACTGCCGTGCTGTATGATATATCTAGCAGAAATGAAATAATAATAATAATAATAATAATAATAATAATAATAATAATAATAATAATAATTTCTTGACATCTAGTCAAATATCCATAATTGTTGTCTTATTCGTATAATCTTACATTAACGATTTCAAAATAGATGTTGGCAACATAAATAGGCAAAATAGCATTAAAATAAGTGAAGTACTATATTTAGCTATATTTTTAGTAGGTTTATTATCTTGAATTTCTCGCTTCTACCTAAGACTACTGCTGAGATATAGCAAAATAAGCTACCATTTTCAACCACTTCTTTAACCGGTTAGGAGTGTGGTTTCTAAAACCGCCGAAATATTTGTTATAATTATTATTTTTAAATGATATATAACCCCATTACTTAATTCATTGTATCTGTTGCTTAATATTTCTTCATTTATTCTTTCAAATGTTCGAATACCTAGAATTTCATTTGGTCGTTTTTGTTTGAACGAGGGATTCCAATTGAATATCGCGACCGTCTGAGAGAACTAACTTGAGATTTGAGTCAAAGGTTTAAATTTCATTGCTTAAAAGTGAATTCTCAAAATTTAATTGGTAAATTAGGAGTTTGTCGAGAAATCCTTTTCTTTTTCTCGCGCTGATAACTTATATAAGAGCTTACGTTGACTTTGGAATCAGAGTCATTTCATTTTTCGTTCAGTTTTTGTGTGTGTCTTCGATTTTTTAAATGTCACTTGATGAAATATGACGTTAACCCTTTCCGGCGCACTACTCTTTAAAGTTGGAATTTAAAGAAAAAAAAAATTAGGCAATCTATTTAGGCATAGAGAGTACACAGGTATTGTTTTGTAAAGATTGCACTAACCATTTTAATTATAGAGCTGTTTTCGAACTGGTAACCTCCCATAAGTAAAGCATTTATAAGCGCAGTGAGAAGAGCATTGCTATGAAGCGCGTATTACAGTAAAACATTTTACCTATTATTTAAAAACAGTAGAGTTTGATCTCTGTAGTGCTGCCATCTAGAACTCATAAGAAACTTCAAAGTAGCCATTAGAGTAGTTTTTGAAATATTCACGGAGTTTTTCTGTCTCTAAACAGGGGGAACTTTAGGTGTTGCCGACCCGGCAACACTGCGCGTTAAGGGGTTAAAGGGTGAATCTCTAATGCGATAACATCATTCTGTTATTATGGAGGTATGTTATAGTGGTACCAAGTTAAAACTGGAGTCATTAGTGGACCATGTCGAGAAGGAAAATGGAGCCGGGCCTATAAAAAATTTTACATCACCAAATCAAAAGATTAGTTCACAAAATTTTGTAAATTTGGAAGATAAAGTTCTAATATATTAAAAAACGAATAAAAGAACGAGTTTTTAGTGAACTTCTCTCATTTTTATAAGTGAGTTTGAATTGAGCAAGTTTGTTTGAAAAAATTTGAATTAGAGCGTGAACTTGACTCATTTTTGAGAAATTGAATTTGAATTTATACTAGTTCGGGGTTTTTTTTTTTTTTTTTTTTTTTTTTTTTGTGCGTGTGTGCATGCCCAATACTGATTCGAACCATTTACATTATTATCTTATGGCAATCAATCTTCTTTACGGAGTTATAATCACGATCTGCGCAAGATACCTAAAATATGTATGAAATGGCAGCAAGGATTTAGTGGTAATGTCAGTGCTATGTTTCCCTCTGACTGAATAAATGCACCATTAAGCTACTTAAAGATAATTTGGTGCCTTTGGTTGAGGCAATTGGCGGACCTTTATGGCTATTTTATCAGCACAATTTTAAAATTATTTTATTTATTATTCCATCAGAACAATGCAGCCGTACACAAACAAATTGTACTTGGGAAGGATTTTTGGTGCGCATGTGATAACATAGTCATGTGTTTCTCATAATTTAGTTCCAATGGGAAATGTATGAAATCTACTGGTTAGAGCAACTTATTTAACCCTTTCGGGTCCGAATTTTTTTTCCGTTTTGAGAACAAAATTACTTTTACTTTAATAATGCTATTCGTAGCTATCCTAGTGGACTTACTGAAGCTTAAAGATTATCTCGCTGTCTGAAATCAAACGAATGTACTTATTTTGGGAAGCAGGACGTTTCGGTCCAGCCATTTCGGTCCCGCCGTTTCGGTCCCGAGACATTTCGGTCCCGAGACGTTTCGGTCCCAAGACATTTCGGTCCCTGGCCATTTCGGTCCCGAGACGTTTCGGTTCCGAGACATTTCGGTCCCGAGACATTTCGGTCCATGGCCATTTCGGTCCCGAGACATTTCGGTCCCTGGACTTTTTGGTCTTCAGACATTTCCATCCCTTCTCCGCCAAACTGAAATTTTGTGCACGGGAAATATGTGACATAATTTTATAGGGAACATTTTAGAGTGTTGAATTCAGGAGCGGGTCATTCCCCCCGGAGCTATCAAATCTCCCCCCCTCCCGGAAATTTGAGATTTTGTACTTTCAGTGATAAAAATGTGTAATTCTCCCCCGGGACTCTATTGAATCCCCCCCGGAGCCACAGAAGTCCCTCCCGGAGAAAAGTGTCTGAATTCAACACTGGTTTTTTAACTGAAAGCCACATAAAATTTTAGTGTAATGCGATTAATTAGAAGTAACAAGTACCGAAAAACCGCTTACACGTATAACTCGGATCCAAACTCAAACTTATTGCAGCGGATCCAAACGCCATGCAAATTTCATATGGCAGAAATAGTGTTCTGCGGATTTATATAAAAGTTCCCCTATCATGAAGATCTTTTTTTTTTTTTTTAAAGGGATCTTAACATGGAATTGTGATAAAGCCACATTTTTTTAAAATTCTGCATAGGGACTGACTAAAACTTTTTTATTTTTTAAATAATTATTTTATTTCTCTATTAAAAAACTATTTTAAAGTTTGCGTTAATCTTTTTACATATAACAATTATTGCTACAAAATAACTTTTTACGTGTAACAACCTTTTTACATATAACAATGCAGGTATTACAAATCATTTTTAATACATTAAAGACTTTTTATGCTTATTACATTCAAAAACTACGAGCGAATTAAATATAAGTGAAATCTTTAAAAAAAAGTATCATTTGACACCACTAGAAATAGTGTTAAACAAATGACTTATCTGTAAAGAGGCTACTTCAGTCAAACAAAAAGGCCCGCTAATCCTTTGGTAGAAATCTTTGAAAGTAAATTTGCTGCGTTTCAATATTTTGGAATGATTTTTTTTTCCAATGTACAGCTAAAATAAATATGTACAAATACTATTTTTTTATTTTTTTTTCCCGATATTTTTAATGAAGACACTTTTATTCTCGGAACTGGTTTCGAAAATGAAAACATCCCCACAAAAATAACCTGCAATCAAAGTTAAAAAGTAAAAAACGGTCGGCATACAAATCGATCTCAGCTATTCAATGCAAAAAAGAATTGTTTAAAAATATTGAAAGCAACCAAGAAATCTTTATAAATTTCTTCCATAGGATTAACATTTGCGAAAGGGTCTTTAAGCTTCACTGAAGTAGCCTCTTAAATTGGTATACAAAAGTTAAAATTTCTAATAAACATAAACTGTTCTTTTCGCTTTTAAAATTCTATATTTCAAATATTCCCTTATTCTTTATTTGACTTAAATACGTAAAATTTAAATAGCCTACCTGTTTTAATATGATAAATAAAAAGGTAAAATTAAAATATAATAAATAATATAGAATCTCAAAATATTAATGTGTAGTGAATCATTTTTACGTAAAATTCCATTTAAAATGGAGAAAAATTATAATTTTATTTTAATAAAGAAATCTTATCACTTAGAGACCATATGTGTTTAACATACATCTGTTATATTTTCTAAAACCAGCTTAATGATACTAACTACAAAATTATTAATGTAATGCGTATTGAAATTCGCCATTTCATTTAAAACTGATATTATTATATAAAATAATTATTTTTAACATTAAAATATAAAAATTCGCATAAAAAATATGAAAAAAAAAAGCCTTCTGTCAAAGTAAGTTAAATTAAAAAGTAACTTAAAATATTATTTCTAGGTGGTAAATATCTTATCTATCGATCTTATTTAGTTATCTTATAAGTTTTGAGTATTTCAATGTCATTCATAAGCTGTAATAATCAGGATAAAAAAATACTCCATTCTACTTTTTATACTGGTTTAATTGATACTAAAAACGGTTGAAATGAAGATAACAGCGAAAGGAATAAAAAACACCGAAAAATGCTGTTCTTTCCAAAACATTCATATTTCTTCTAAAAAATGCGAGCGACTATGTCGGAGGTTCGTCTGCATTTGAACTCCAGAGTGAAAAGGACAGTGTATAGAAAATAGAATGAGGGATTTCATCTGACAAGTGTATAAAGATCAAGATAAGTAGAATAAAGCTAACTACCTAGCTCTTCTAGCTATCTTGTATAAAGATGACCATTTGTTCAGATGGGCGTTGACAATTGATTGACATGCAGAATGTTTGCTTAAAAGAGGTTAATAGTACTTAGCTGGTACTTATATGCATATATTTCAAATTTTATAGGAACACCAACATAAAAAATTATAAGTGTTTAAAAATTCCCGGCACACGGTTTTGATTTGTTATTTACTTAATGTTATACATTATTTTATTAAATGATTAACATCATCTTAGAAAATTTGAAAGCATTAATTATGTTGTTAAATTAAAAAACTCTCAAAAATTAAATTATTTTTATCAAATATATTTATTAATAAGAATTCAAAATTATTTTAACTATTAATTGTTTAAGTGACTTATTTATCAATTACTTGTTTAAAATCTAGTGCAAGAACTATATAGAAGTTATTATAGCAAAAATGAGAAAAGATATTTTTTAAATTTCAGCTACCACAATGTTATTAAGTTCATTAGGATGTATAAAAATGATAAGGATTCTCAAAATAAATATGTTATTAACATATCTAATGTCATATGTTACATATGACATTAGATATGTTTCATATCTAATTGTAATCGTAAATCTATTATAAGAGAGTCCATTGAAATTTATACGCGTAATAATCTGGTTTGCAGTGATACCGTTTCTTTTATTATTCCTAAGTTATGGTTAGAATTAATGAATAAATTCCTCGCGAGGGCTTGAATGGGATGTACCAAGTTGGAATTTCTTTTGATCATGGTCTATTTTTATTTTAATTTAATTTTTTACAATAACGCGCGTGTTTTTTGGTGTTTTTTTTTATATATTTTTTATATTTTTTTATATCTCTTTGTCGCGTGTCATTTGTATTGACCGTGAAATAGTTTGAAATTTTTATTTTTAGTTAAATTTTAGATCATGGTCTATATTTTAATTTAATTTTTTGCAATAGAGCGAGTGTTTTTTGTTATTTATATCTCATTGTCGCGTGTCATTTGTATTGTCCGAGAAATATTTTGAAATTTTGTTTTATTTATATTATGACTATGGAACTTATTTGACGGTTCCGAAACATGTCAATGTATTTTATTTTTACTATAACACCTTTCTTAAGAAAAATTAAAATTGTTATTAAAATGTAATTAATTAATATATGATTGCTTTTTGCGAACTGTAAATTATAACTTTGTTTCAGAAAATTTAAATCTGCATCTGGATAATAATGTTACCTAACACTGTTAAGAAATATTTTTACGCATTGTTACAGAGTTGCATTATTGTATTTAATTAATTATTACGTTACGTTACTAACTGATTTTTCAAAAAAAAAAAAATAATAATAATTTCCTTTTTTGAAATAATTAACAATTTTTGAATAACAACTTATGGTAATGAATAATTGCTATAAATTAAATCTCAAAACAGTTAGTGATTTTAAAATGAAAATTAAATTAATATTTTATTAAATACACGTATTTTTAATTTAATGATTCTTTATTTAATTAAATTGGTGAAATTATTAATATGCATTTCGAATTTTACTTTAAATAAACTCAATAAATAATCTGTTTTATATTCTATTTATCATTATGTTTTGTAGTAGTTATAAACTGAAACTTATTGTTTACCTGTTTATTTATTTTATATTTAAAATTACTGAAATTTAAAACTATTAATTCAATTAATAATAAAATTAAAATAAGAATTATCAATTTTTTCTCTGTGAAAGTGGGAGCGAAAAGGTAATGCAAATAAATAAATAAATAAATAAACGATAAATTAAAAACGCTTAGTTTTGTCAGTTAAAAATTGAAAATAAAATTATTTAAAATTATAGTTACATTATTATATAAAATTAAAAAATAATCATTTTATTACAAAGAAATAGGCCCACTTTCAATAAAATTAACTCACAAAAATTGTCTTCATAAAGTAAGAAAACTGTAAAAGAGAAAAAAAAATTGCAACCAATAATTATTACATAAAAAAAAGATCGTTAGAGCATTTTTATTTTTTTAAACAAAAAATTTCGTAGTACGCCTAGTTACGAAATCACTAATTTAAAGATTCTAAGAAAGTGTGCGAAAACATTCAATAAAATATGTATTTTAGTTTATAGTATTGATAAAATACCTAATACAAAGAATATATGATAAAACTTAAAATATTCATTCCGTTAAATAATAATAATAAAGACAGTTTAAAATTTTATAACATTATTTAATCAGATTTTCAACTCGCTGTGATTTTATTATCACGAGTTACAGTAGTTTAAACTTATTGGCTTAAACTTATTCAGCTTTGTATAAAATTTGAGGGAAGGGGGGGGGCAGGAGAATAAAAATATTAAAAAAAGCCCGAACAATGTTGAGCTTACAGCGTTTAGTGGGCCTTCATCAATCAGAAACCAAGTTATAAGGTGGCCGGTAAAGAAATAATAAGGGACCGAAATGGCAAGGGACCGAAATGACTAAGGATCGAAATGGCCAGGGACCGAAATGTCTCGGGACCGAAATGGCCAGGGACCGAAATGTCTCGGGACCGAAATGTCGTGTACCCCTTATTTTGCGTACTATTCAATTCATATTCATATGGTAATAGATCAAGGAAGAGTTTTTGAAAACTTTCAGAAAATATCTTGTTACAACAGATTTCAACAGTTATTAAAACTTTCTCATCTTTTTTGCGTTTTATCACACATGGTTCGTTCAGAAAAGTAACCTATATCTTGAATTTGAAGAGTGAAATATATTCATAAAATAAAGAAATTGCAAAACGGAGCAACGAGAATTAAGCAAACTTTTATTAATATTGCTATTACTAAATGTCATTACATCAAGAAAGACATAATAAGAAAGGCATTGCCTTATACTATCATTTCTATACAGTGCTCAGCAAAAGTTTAGACACTGGTGTTTTTTAACCTTTAAATAAAAAATACGAAAACCTGAGTTTTACAAATGGCTATACTTATTTTAAATACATTTTAAATAATATAGGATAATATAAAAATAATGGTTATAATATAATATTTAATTTAACTGAAAAAAGTAAAATTTGCATATTGCAAAAGTTTAGACACTTTTTTGATTTTTGCCAACTGTTCGTGGAAAAATGCAAATTTCTAAGTTATGATGTGAATGTCTGAAGTATTTAATTATATTTCAATATAGCATCAGTTAGTGAAGATGCCGAGAACTATAAAAATATTCAGTTAGATGAGGTAATTGAAGTAGGAAACTGAAATAAAAAGGGAAGACTATTGCAGAAATTTCAGCAGCATTGAATCGTCCTAAGTGGTCTGTCTATGAAGTATAGTCTAAAGCAGGCCTGTCCAACCTTTCAGTAAGCAGGGGCGCACCTCTGCTCGTGGTATTCAGTGAAGGGCGCCATTATTCACTCGAGTGAAAATATGCAGCAGTACTATCGCACAGTAGCATTAATACACTCGCGCGTCTTAAGATAATGCAAACGAATCTTAGAGCGGAATACAAAAGACTCCTACAGTTCTGGAGTTACATATATTAAATTTCAAATTATACATTTTCCTATGATAGCTCTATCTCAAAAATGTTTGTAGGGTATGGTGTCAGAAAATTTAATCGCGCCTGTACTAAAACAATAACAAATAATTAAATAAACATGGAAATCAGAGATATTAATAAATTTCTTTTAGGATGTGAAAATGTGCTTTGACTTATTTTCAAGGCGTTAAATTAATTTCATATTATAAATAAGAAAAAAAACAAAGACATTATAATGGTTAAATTCATATGGGTGATTACAGAGAAGAATAGTTTGAAAGTGTTTTCATAGATGGAAATTATTCTGCACTGTTCTACTCATTTCTCTGCACTACTCATTCTTATTGATTTTTCTAAGCAGATTTAAAATAAACTTCTAAAATTTCAAAAGTTACGAATGAAAAATTGAGCCCTTTTATTCCTCTTATAAAACAGCCAAAGGCCAGCAAAAAGTAAAAAAAAATATATATATGAGCTTTCATTCTCATGTATCCTCAAAAGGGTGGGAAATGTCGGAAAACTTTTATTTTTCTGTTATTCATTTATTATTAAAATTAACTGTTTCCAATTATTAACACATCGTGAAAATATGCATGATTAAATTTCCAACACGTGTTTTTGGTTTTTAATGTGTTTTCGCAGATTTTGAAAATATCTCTTATGCAAATATTCATGATTTTACAGAAAGTATTCTTTATAATTTAACTTTCTTCTAAAAAATCTAGTAACAGGAAATCTTCAAAAGGGCGCCAGGAAATTCATCAAAGAGTGCTATGGCGCCCGCGGGCGCCGCGTTGGACAGCCCTGGTCTAAAGGATGACTCCTTCAAAACAAAACATAAATCTGGAACACTTTGTGTCACGAGAAAATGAGGTGACAAAAGGATCCATAAACTGACATTCACACAAATGTTGATTACTGATCACATTAAAAGTAAGTCCGGATTTTCTGTGCCGACGGACATGATTCGTAGATCAATTAAAGAAACAGGTAAATCAATTTACATGAAAATGCTGATCACATTAAAAGTAAGTCCGGATTTTCTGTGCCGACGGACATGATTCGTAGATCAATTAAAGAAACAGGTAAATCAATTTACATGAAAATAATAAAACAATCAGCTTTAAAATCTCACTAAAATTTGGCGAGAATGCAATTAACTTGCAAACATACGTCATGTGAACCCAAATGGAAATGGTACGCTATGATATTCAGTAACAAAAAAAAGTGCAATTTGAATGGCCTAAATGGGTGGGCATGCTATTGGCACGACTTGCATAAAGAGCCTGGGATTTTCTTAAGTCGACAACAAGGAGGTGACTTTTTAACGATTTGGTCCTCACTTTGCTTTAATGCTCGAGTATCTCTGGAGTTATTCAATGGTTGCCAAGCAACACAAGGCTACGTATATACGTTGGAAATTAATTTTTAATCATTTAGGGAACTTTTTCTGATCCAAAGTATGGACTGTAGCAAGATAATGCTTCTATTCATGTTGCGTACAAAAGAATAACTTCGTTTAACTCTGAAAATACTACTGATCTCAACTGGCCGGCGTGTAGCTCTGATCTGGACCCAATCAAAAGCTTTTGTAACATCATATGTCGTAAGGTTCATGCAAAATTTTGCTATAATTATCTGTTTCGGTTTGATAAAAGTTAGACTATTGCCTGTTGCCAGATTTATACACTGGTGTGCAAAATTTAAGGACGAGGCCCAAAATGCCAATTTTCAAGGGATTTTCAAGCGATAATTTCCCGCAAATATTCAAAACGAAGTAATATAATTCGAATAATTACTATCTCTGGATAACAGCTTGTCCATATAACATTTCATTCAGGTCACACATAGTCACAAGAGTCACAGACACTACGGCGAAACAAAAAATAGGATAATTCCATACGTCTCCTTTATGAGTCTCAAATGACTATTATTTGTGACTCCACTGAC
Organism: Maratus speculifer; assembly: GCA_964019185.1. Lineage (NCBI taxonomy): Eukaryota > Metazoa > Arthropoda > Arachnida > Araneae > Salticidae > Maratus > Maratus speculifer. The sequence continues at coordinate 309,587,078 of OZ025292.1, read as the reverse complement.
AGCTCATTGTAACTGCTGCTTTGTGGCAAGTCACCAGGTGATTTTACAATGTCGTTTCATTGAGGCTCTCGTGTGACTTTTCATATGGACACTCAATTTCAAAGTCATGGTGAACGTTGCATTATGATAAATCACCAAATAATGTCTCATTAAAGTCACATGGTGACTTTTCACTACTTTTCACAGTGGTTACTATGCAGTAGGGTCTCTATCACCACTTGACAAAGTCTTGTGACAGAAAATCCCCATGTGACTTTAATAGGAGTTTATTTGGTTATTAATCATAATACAACGTTCACAATGACTTTGAAATTGAGTCTCCAGATGAGAGGTCACACGAGAGTCTCAATGAAACGACATAGCAAAGTCATCTGGTGACTCGCCACAAAGCAGCAGTCACAATGATCTGTCAGTGGAGTCACATATAGTAGTCATTTGAGATTCATAAAAGAGACGTATGGAATTTCCTATTTTTTGTTTCGCCGTAGTGACTGTGACTCTTGTGACAATGTGTGACCTGAATGAGATGTTATATGGACTAACTGTTATCCAGAGATAGTAATTATTCGAATTATATTACTTCCTTTTGAATATTTGAGTGAAAATTATCGCTTGAAAATCCCTTGAAAATTGGCATTTTGGGACTCGTCTTCAAATTTTGCACACCAGTGTATATATTACAATCCAGATAAATTACCAAAGCAAATTTTAGATTAAACATCGATCTTTTTCTTTTTTTTTTCTTCTTTTCTTTTTTTTTCATAAGAAAAAGACTTTGTTTATATATATATATATATATATATATATATATAAGGTACCCTGGGGTAATAACGCCACGTTAAGGTTCTACCAATTTTCACGGCTCAGTTTTAGATTACATTTTTCAAACAAATATATGATTTGATACAGCAACTCATTGACTATCTATATAAAAAAATATAATTTAACAGATATGTATTCATAAAATGTAATGGCGCGATTTCTTGACCAATGTTATTTGGCGTTATTACCCACCTATATGAGTAATAACGCCATGCAAACAAAACTATGAAATAAGATGGAATAATTGCATGTAGATTGCCCAATTCTAAAAATACAAACTCTATAAACTTAGAAATTGACAAATTGCATTCTAAGCTATTGAAAATGTTCAATTGTTTGTGAAAGTGTAAGAAAAATAAAAGTGTGGTGTGGGGGGAGGGGGAGGGGGAGGCAAAAGAATGTCAGACCGTGAGCTTCTTTTTGCTTAAAAAGGGCCGCTTAAATAGAATTATTAGAAACATTGCACAGTTTTAACTGTGTTTATTTGAATCAGGATTTAGGATATAGCTCGGCCACTGTAGGGAATCAACCGGGATATTAATGTCAAGGATTGGCGTTATTACCCCGTTATAGTTATTGCGCTGTACATTTTAAATTACAAATTATCCCGAGAAAATATTCAAAATCTTCAACAACATTTTGAAAGTCCATGAAATGTACTACAAATTTATGTAATTAACAAAGTATTTCCGGATAAAAAAAATATACTTCACATCACAAAACGTATCTCGCAAATTTTAGATCAAGCGTTAATTTTAGTTGCTTGTAAAAACAATAAGACTTATAAATGAAACAAATTAACTTGAAGCTGTTTTTTGCTATTTATATGACTCAAAACCCTTCTGCGCAGAGCACATGGGTATCATTTACCAGATTATTTCATAAATATGCAAAATATTAGCACTTGGCGTTATTACCCCGCCTGGCGTTATTACACCAGACCACCTTATATCGTTTTTAAAGTTTACTGCGCCCTTTCCTCCGAAGTAGCTTTTTGTATTAAGAAAATTTTTCGATAAAATTCTAAATCTAAAAAGAAAACTTTTTGTTTAAAATAGTCATTTATTTTATATTGCATTATAATATTGCATTTTATACACATTGGAACAATTTCATTTGGTGTATTATAATTTGGAAAAAATTATTTCGTGCTTTTATTTCAGAATATGGACACAAAAGAATTATTGAAATAATTGATTTATTTGTTTTTAAAACAATTTGATCTTAAAGTCAGATAAAACTCCTTTAAAGTTATTATACATTTATCGAAAAGGTTACATCGAAATGGAGAAAATTTTAAACGTTCCTCACTTGTCCTAATTAGAAAAGCTATACATAAACTCCAAATTAATGATGTCTAATAACCAGAGGACTTAAATATAAGCATCAACATATATATCGTAGCAGCTGCGTCGGCACTGAGATTATAGATCTGAATAAAAAAAAAAGAGAAAATACATCAGTGTTCTAGTAATATATGGGTTGATCCAAATACAACAAAAGGAACAGAAGTTTAATAAATCGAAAAACACAGGGGGAATCTAAACTCTTGGACAAAACTTTAAGGGGTGATAGTACACATGAAGACAAAAAGGAATATTAAATTGGAAACTAAGGGTCCCAAACGTCTTCCGAAGGAGATATAGGCGCCGTTAAAGTGTAGGTTCCAAAATTTCAAATGATTATAAAAAACGGAAAAATTGGTCGATTCGTTTGTGGCTTTCGCTAAAACTATTCTTTATCTAGAAATCAGTATTTTCAAGAAAATAATGACATAAAGAATAGTTTTAGGGAAAATTGTAAATTAATCGACCAATTTTTCCGTTTTTTATAATCATTTGAAATTTCGGACTAAACTTTAATGGCGCCTATTTCCTTCGGAAAACGTTTGGGACCCTTAGTTTTCTATTTAATATTGTTTGTGTTGATTTGTACTATTAACCGTTAACGTTTTGCACAAGAGTTTAGATTCACCTTGTATGTTTAAAGTACTCGAAACATTTGACGTTATACAGGGTGTCCGCTCTCATCGGTGGCCAATGGCTAATTTCTAAACTGTTATTCATAGACAAACAGTTCCAATTGCAAAAATGCTTTAAAAAAGGGTAAAGAATTATTTTTCAAGCGATTTAAATAAAAAAAAATTTAATTACGAAAATAAAATTTTTATACGGTGTTCCGGTCCTATAAGTGATATTAAGTAAATTTTTACCACTACTCTAACAAGTAATACAAAAAAGTCCTATTCCTCTGCGATTAAAACTAACCGAGTCATAGCTGTTTAAAGTTGAAGCATCTTTTTTTGCTGCAAATTAAAGGTCACTCACAAATTTACTGGCAATAAAAATAATTGCAAGATATAAAATTTAACATTAAACATTGAGAGTAAAATGATTTTTACAGTATTATTTTTAAATTTAGGTTGATGATTACATATTAAAGCAAAATTTTACTAAAAATATAAGTAAAAAAATAACAGAAAGTTTGTTAATTTAAATTATGAAAAGCAACATTCACAATTTGTTACAAAATGATATATATTTAAAATTCTATTAGATTATTTAACCTAACACAATTTGGTGTAGTTCTATAAAATAAATAAATGGTACGCACTTAAAATTGTATTAATATTACATTGTCATTGGATATAAATAAGTGTGCAAATTGCACCTCGATCAAATATTTGGAAGTGGGTTAAAATTTGAATAGAAATTTTGAACTAAGGAAACATACATACAGAGCCGTAGCAAGGTGTTTTGAGGCCCCCCCCAAGAAACAAATTTTGGGCCCCCCCCATTTTAAACTGAGTTTTTTGAGAAATATTTAAAGTTATATATTGAAGTTTCTATATGAGTTTAAATTATAATAATTTAATGAACAAATTTAATAGTTAGCATAAATATTTTAAATCAATATTAAAATTATTATAATTTTCATAACTTTGCGAAAATACGAAACACATATGCATTGCTTAAAGATCAATTAATAATGTTAAAATAAAATTTGTCTAAAACAATTTTAAAAATAAACACATGATGCTAAGATTTTATTACAAAGTATAGGAATTAAATAGATCATATAAGCACATAATTCCTGCAGTTTGCTATTTAAAGGGCTATTTCAGTTATGCGAAAAGACCCATTCGCTAATGCATGGAAGAAAGGAATACAGTACTATGTAGGCATGGGATTCTTCCACGGATTTGCGATTTTCCTGCATTTTTTGTCATTTTCCGCTTTTCTTATTTTTCATATCTTCAAAGGATTGCAGAAAAAGCACGACTTTTGTCAAATGATCGAGAAAAAAGCGTGATCTTCATAAAAAAAAAAATCGATTTCGTCGAAAAATCCCCCCAAAACGCTATTTTTGTCAAAATATAGCAAAGAAAACGTTATTATCGTCAAAAGGTAGCGAAAAAAATACTATTTTTGTCAAAATAACGGTAGAAAAACGCGATTTTTGTGCAAAAAAACTTGAAAAATCACGATTTTCGGCATAAGATCGTAAGAAAAACAAGATTTTCGCCAAAAAATAGCGAAAAAAAGAGATTTCCGCTAAAAATTGCCGAGGAAAACGCATTTTCGTCAAAAGATCGCGAGAAAAACGCGGTTTTCGCCAAAAGATCAAGAAAAAAGTTATCTTCATTAAAAAAAATCGCGGAATAAAAAACGAATTTCGTCGAAAGATTCCGAAATAAATGCAATTTTCGTCAAAAGATCGCGAAAAAAACACTATTTTCGTCAAAAGGTCGCGATAAATGCTATTTTACGAAATACGAAATAAATACGAAAACAGCGAGAGAAACGCAGTTTTCGTCAGAAAAACGCGAGTATCATAAAAAAAAAATCTCAAGAAAAACGCGATTTTCATCATAAGACCGCGAGGAAAACACTACTTTCGTCAAAAGATCGCAATAAATATACGATTTTCGTGAAAAGGTCGCGAAAAAAAATGCTTTTTTTATCAAAATACCGCGAGAGAAACGCGGTTTTCGTCAAAATAACGCTAGAAAAGCGCGATTTTCATTTTAAAAAAATCTCGAGAAAAACGTGATTTTCATCATAAGACCGCAAGGAAAACACTACTTTCGTCAAAAAATCACAATAAAAATACGATTTTCGTCAAAAGATTGAAAGAAAAACGAGATTTTCGTCAAAAGATCTCGAGAAAACCGCGATTTTCCACATAAGATCGTGAGAAAAACCGCGATTTTCGTCAAAAGATAGCAATAAAAACACAATTTTCATTAAAAGATCGCGAAAAGAACGCAATTTTCCTCGAAAAAGATCGCAAAAAACGCGATATTCCTCAAAAAGATCGCGAAAAAATGCGAATTTTCATCAAAAGGATTGCAATTAAAACGTGATTTTCGTCAAAAGATCGCGGAAAAATGCAAATTCCGTCAAACGATTGCAGAAAAAATGCAAATCTCGTCAAAGAATCGCAGAAAATTTGTTCCAATAGTAATGTTTCCAACAACTTTTTTTCGCAGCTGAGTGGCAAATTAAAACATTAATTTGCCATGTTTGAATAACTAATGTTTTAAGTGAAAATATGTTAAAATTTAAATTGGACAACTAGATGTGTAAAAAATTGCATTAGAAATATGAACTTAAAATATAAACTTTTATTTAATAACTACTTATAATATTTATATAAATGGATTCACTTTAACCATATCTCACTCCCAAATAAAAAGTAAATAATATAAAACAGGATTCAAACAAAAATACTGACAATTTTGTTGCGAATAAGGTAACCTTCTTAATTGTCTATATGTGCGCTATTTAAAATAATTTCTCATTTTCCGGTTCACGCGCTTTTTTTTATAACTTTTTGGACAGATTAGTATTGTGCAATTAATGTGAAGAATTACTTATCTCCTAAGAACATAATATTCAGATGTTTCAAAAGAAAACATCCTTTTGTCACTAGCAACTCTATACACAAAAACTCATGGCCAAAAAGAGAGGGGGGAAAATAGAGTAAGAAAATGGGGATTTCCAGTTTCTTCATTTTTGAAATCTAAACAAGGTTTTTGATAAAAACAGGGCCCAGTTAAGGATATGGGGGCCCCGGAGTAAACATCATTCTGTAGCCCTCCCCTCCCTATCTCCTAGCTATCTGTAGATTTGTGAATAATTCAGAAGTGGCACGTACAAATAAATAAATAAATAATAATAATAAAACATATTATATGCAGGCATAAATTTTGGTACTCGATACGGCTCACATCTATATATTAGAGATACCAAAAATTTGGTCACAACTTTAATTAAGAATATTAATTTGATAATTATAGAAAAAATTATAAATTGGTTGACACAAATATTTCTTTGCAAATTTTTACTTTGCTTACCTACGTACATTACAAGATGTCTAAAAAAGAAGGCTAAAAATTGGTCATATTGATGATTTTAACTTACCACATTAGGAGGAAACATTAATAAAAAAATTCCTTAAAAAGCTATACGATACTACGTTGTTATAATTAGGGCCTGACTAAGTAAGGTCCATTCAGGGCAACTGCATCGGACGTCGGATCTCCCGATTGAGGGCCCCCCTCCCCAAGGGCAAAAAGAATTTTTTTGTTATGGCTAATTAATAAAAAAGGCCAAAAGTCACCAAAATTCTTTATTTATCTGTTTATTTTAATCTTTATGGGGCTCTTTTCTCATATCTCCTCTGCTTTCGAACCTCATGCCCCCCCCCCCTTCCCTTCTCCCCTCAATGTAACAGTTACATCACAAGTGTATTTACATTTTAATGGTTCACATTTATCCTTATATTTCCATAACCGAAGAAAAAATGTATTCAATAGTTTCTTAAAGTTAACTCTTTTGTGCTATTCTGTATACAAATGCGAATACTACTTGGTACGAAATTTATATATACAGACAATTAGTATAAAGTTTAGTTTTAGACACTTCTTTTAATGCAAGAAAAAAGAATCCAAAAGGTAGAAAGGGGGCCTCCCCGAATTACGTTTACCCCAGGGCCCCTTACAATCTAAGTCGGGCCCTTGAGCCCTGGTTGTAATAAAATTTTAATCATTTGTTTTCTAATGATAAGTTCGTTTTCTGCGTATATGGAAGGAATACTGGAATAATCTTTATGGGGCTCTTTTCTCATATCTCCTCTGCTTTCGAACCTCATGCCCCCCCCCCCCTTCTCCCCTCAATGTAACAGTTACATCACAAGTGTATTTACATTTTAATGGTTCACATTTATCCTTATATTTCCATAACCGAAGAAAAAATGTATTCAATAGTTTCTTAAAGTTAACTCTTTTGTGCTATTCTGTATACAAATGCGAATACTACTTGGTACGAAATTTATATATACAGACAATTAGTATAAAGTTTAGTTTTAGACACTTCTTTTAATGCAAGAAAAAAGAATCCAAAAGGTAGAAAGGGGGCCTCCCCGAATTACGTTTACCCCAGGGCCCCTTACAATCTAAGTCGGGCCCTTGAGCCCTGGTTGTAATAAAATTTTAATCATTTGTTTTCTAATGATAAGTTCGTTTTCTGCGTATATGGAAGGAATACTGGAAACAGAGAGGAAAAGGGGAACCACACTCCCTTTCTAAATCTTTGAAAACTTATGAATTTTGACCACTTTTGGCACATTTTAAGCATTTGGCACCCTTTAATGGAAATCCTAATTATTGGGGGCCCCCTTAAAAAGAGGCACGTGGGGGAACTGCCCCACATGCCCCTGGATAAGAAAATGTGGATTTGAAAAAGTAAAAATATTATTTAAAAGAAGTATTTTCTTAAATTTTCACTACAAATAAACTTCGGTAAAAAGGTCGATAGAATCGATTAGGGGCCCCCTGGCTTCATCGGCCCCCCCCAAATGGGGGGTATGGGGGGCGGTCGCTACGGCCCTGCATACATACGAACATTTTAAGTAAAAGAAACGATTATCAAAATAATACACCTTTTTAAAATAAAATCGCGATTTTTCAAAATTTGATTTTCTCGATAAAGAGAATTTTAAAATTCACATCTTCAACTATTTTAACCAATTTAGAAGTTAATTAATAAAAATTAACACTTCCGTAAAACTTATACGGTGGTAGCACCTTCAGTTAAATTGCTTTAAAAATATTTCTTTATCTCATTTAAAACATTTTTGTAATTGGAATTATACGCCTGTGACAAATGGTTTAGGAATTAGCTATTGGACAGCGTTGGAAATGGACACCCTTAATAATAATTTAAGCACTTAGTATATGCTCCCTGAAAACTTACAAGGAAGGTCTCCATACGGGCATACTCAGAAAAATCTGAAAAAATTACAGAATGTTCTTCTCATATAGTTATACATGTTTATAAAAAACATTTCGGCGGAATCTCCTTATAACGTCCGTAAAAAAATAATAAAAATTTCGTTTATTTGGCGATTTATCTCCGGTTGGCGAAAAAACGAAATTTTGAAAAATACGCTTTTACGCTTCGAATACTTTTTAAAGAAAAAACTTTCTATGTTCAATTTATTTAAATAAGTTTAGTTTAAGTAATTTTAGTTTTGCATATTTTTACTTTACTTTAAGTGTAATTTTGTCACATACGTTTATACGTACTTAAACAAAATGAAATTAATATATTTTATCATTTAAAACACAATTTAAATTGATTAAAATTGTTCCAAATTGAAAAATACACTGTTAAAAATCTGCTGCATTTTGTTGCAACGCATTCCCTTGCTTGCATAGAAAACGGTTATTTGATCGTGAAATGGAGCTTTCTCATTGGTTGGAATAGAGATATTATATACAAGCGGAGGAGTGCGTTGCAACAAAATGCAGCAGATTTTTAACAGTGTATGACACGGCCAATTCACGGTGCTATGGAGCATTCTCATTGGTCAGAAGAAAGATATTCTTTAAAAGTAGTGGAGTGACGTTGCAGTAAATGCTGCAGATTTTTAACAGTGAAGTCAATTGAAATCAATTTTCAGATTCGTTATAAAATCGTCTGCTTTTGGCGAGGAAATGCACTGTACGCCAAATCCCGCGTCGCTTTCAGCTTTTCACGCCAATTATTCCAAACTATTTTATTTTTTTACATATGTAATAATGTAATTCCGCCGCTAATTTTCACTGATCCTTTATTACCTACATGAGTAGTTTAATTCGTATTTTTTTCAAAAAATTCTGAGTATGCCCCCAATGGAGACCTTCCTTGTTAGTCCAACTCATTCGTTTTCAGATACAGAAAAGTGGTTTAAGTCATGAAATTTTAAGTTTCATAACTCGTTCAATTTTAATGTTAGATGAATGGGACCTTTTTTGTATTGCTTGATAGGGTGATGGAAAATTTTTACTAAATATCACTAATAGGACCGGAGGACCGTATAAAAAGTTAATTTTCGTAATTTTTTAATAAAAACTTTTTTTGACCTAAATCGCTTGAAAAACAATTCTTTACCTTTTTGTAAAGCATTTTTGCAAGTGGAATCATATGTCTATGACTAACGATTTAGAAATCAGCCATTGGCCACCGTTGTGAGTGGACACCCTGTATATTCTCCTGCTGATATCCATGGTATTTCCAATATGACAAAATATTCCCTTTTTCTTTAATTTGTCAGACTATTTATTTTCTTTTAATTTTTCATGTAAAAATCTTGTAATAAGAAAGTTATGCCATAATATTTACTTTAAACAATATTTTTGACTATTTATTTTATTTTCATTTTTCATGGGGAAATCTTGCAATAGAAAAGTAATGGAGACTATTCTTCCTTTTGGTTGGAGGCTATAAAAATCGCCATTTTACCACATATTACGTCAAAGAAATACTGTCCAATGTTGTGGTAAGAATTTTATTACGAATTTTCAATTGTTGGCTTTTATTATATAGAAAAATATTTAAATTTGATAGGAAACTCCTGTTTAATTGATGGTTTTTTATTAAGTAAAAATGAACCGTAAATTATTCCGATTTCGGATTACTTTAGTTGTTTTGGCCATGTTTTAGTGCACATGTACGTAACGTTTTGGCCATGTTTTAGTGCACATGTACGTAACATTTCACAATTGTGGCTTCCAAACTGCGGATATGTATAGTATTACAAACAGACACGCAAATTTTCATTTTTATATACTAGATTTGTTAACCATTTGGAAAATGGTTATTGTTTTTGGTCAAGAATAGATCTAGTGATGACCACATTTTATTTTATTTTTTAAATTCGTTTCTTTGATATGACCTATTCCATGACAAAAATTTCAGAGCGAGCGCACGCGGCGTGAGCTGCACCTTTGAACAGGCCGCGAAATTTTAAAATGGAGGGCCAAAGTCACAGTCCGGTGAAATCCAAACATCTCATTGGTCATTGAGACGCGTCCTTTTCAGAGAACAATCTCTTAACGGTAGGCGAAATGTCGCCTTACTACTTTTTTCGAAAAAATCGTAGCGTCAATTTTAATGTAAATCTTATCCGTTTTCATTTATAATCTATTTTTCACTCTCATTTTATATAATGGCATCAAAATATCTTAATTGAGTTAATTTCGATGGTTTATCGTAAATAAGAACAGACGGTAACAATTGCTTCAAAATTACTTTACCCCTCACTCTTTTTCAAATGGAGAAACATGTTCGTGATTTTCACCTATACCACACGACCAATGAGGTCGCTGGATCACACCTGACTGTGATTTTGGCCCTCCATTTTAAAATTTCGCGAACAGGCCATAGACGCTTGCAATTGTAACGCCAGCAGTCAAAGTGTTTCACTTGGAAACTGACTCCAAACAAATGGGGTTTCCATGGTTGAATAATGAGGCATCACGCCATTAATCGCTTGCGAGCGTAGCAAGTTGTGTATTCCATTCCCGCTGGCTCCATTGCACACATCTTGGTGTGGAGTTCCCGGTTATAAAATTTCCTTATGCTACCTCGTCCCTGTACATTGACGATGACTTATAAGCAGACTTCCATGTTAAGCACACAAGTCAGATGTATGTTGTCTAATAAAATAAATAAATAAATAAATAACTCCAAACAAATGGTTGCTATGCTACATTTCTTATTAAATTTTTGTTTCATTAAGAAGTCTTAATTTTATTATGGCACGACGCGATTTTCACTGAAATGTATAGTAAGACAGGCATTATGTTTTAAATAATGAATTTTTCAGGATTACAGATACTCTATTTGGACGTTGCCATTTCTGAAAATAGATGTCAAACATGATAAGACATTCTACAAAGCACCGAAAAGTACAGTAAAACCTCCAAAGTTGACCACCTCTCTATGTTGACCGAAATGTCACAATGCATTTTCAATAGAGATTTACCTCTCTATGTTGACCACCTCCATAAGTTGTATGTTGACCACTTTTTTGTAGGTTTTACTCTCTGTAACTTGACCACTGATATCTTCTTGTTCTTGTTTTCTCTTTCGTTAACTCTCCATCCAATTTCCAGTTTTTTTTTTTTTTTTTTTTTTTTTTTTTTTTTTAGTAATTTTTATTATCTGTGGAACACTCGTCCGCCTAGTGGTGCTCTATTCATTGTTCATTTCTAGTATGATACAATGGGAGATGAATGCCAGAATTCCTTGAATATGTTAAAAAATGTCAGGGGAGTAGGGGATGTGTGTAGCGGTGTAACAATATGCAGAATTGGGAAATGTGTATCGTTCCCATATGTAACACATTCGGTTCTTTTTTTTATGGATATTGCTTAGTGGCGGGATCGGTCGTTTATTTGCGAATTTTCATTAAAAAGGGTGCAAAACATAAAGCTGAAAAAGAACTTAAATTAAAAGAGAAAGTGGTTCATCTTAATTTTCTGGAAAGCAGCAGCCAAAGAGAGACAGCGGAAAAAATTGGTGTGGGCAAGACAACTGTATGCAACATTATAAAACGCAAGGAAGAATATTCAGTTCAAAACAGGGGACTCCAAAAAAGCACAGAAGAATGCGTCTCAATGTTAAGAACAAAGCCACGTTTCATTGGTTTAATCCTTTCCGGCACACTATGCCCGGTCCGGGATACCTAATTTTAATTCCAAACTTGCAAACGGCACTAATAATATTTTACTAAAATTTTGCTTTTATAGTGAATGCTCAAATTAAGGGATTCTTAATTTCAAAAAAGTCGCTTGTAAATTCTGGCGACAGTCGATAATTTCTTATTTTACTAACAGAATTTGGCCGTTCTAGAAAGGGTTAAAATGATGAGATCAGTCGATGCAAGAATATTGGGAAAGTTGCTTCAGGAAGTAGCAAAAAATTTCTTCAAAGAATTCGAAATAATGGACTTCCAGATGTCAGCAGGTTGACTTGAAAAATTCAAACTACGATATGAGATTTCTGAAAAACTTTTGTGTGAGGAATCGAATGAGATTTTAGCTGAAGTGGTGGAGAAGTTTGTTGAAAAATTTGCAGTGTTTGCTAAAGGTGAAAGATGAGGATATCTTTAATGCTGGTGAATGCGATCTCTTCTTTAAAGCAATGAATGATAAAAGTCTAGTAATTAAGGGTGACACTTGAAAAAGAGGAAAACTTTTAAAACAGCATTTTAATGTTCTTCTATGTGCTAGTATGACTGGTGAAAAAATGAAGCCTACGGTGATAGGCAAATCTGCAAAAAACTCGTGCAATTAAAAATGTAAAACCTAATGACCTTCCTTTTTTTGCGAGCGAATAGATCTGTTTTTATGACCAGTGCTTTGTTTGTAAAGCGGTTTAAAGAAATTGACTCAGAAATGAGAAAAATGGAGCAGTCTCTTCTGCTCATCATACACAACTGCCGCCACCCGAAAGTGAAAAATCTGACAATGTGAAACTAAAAGTTTTGCCTTCAAACACAACTTCGATAGCACGACCTTTAAATCAAGGCATTATTGAGTTCATCAAAGTGTACTAAAGAGCTCAACTTCTGGAATGGGTGATCATGAAAGCACAAACCTGTGATCCTTCTGCATTTTGCATCGTCAACAACAGCCCCAGTAAGTGCTTTAAATGCTGTTCCTATGATTATTTCTAAAATAAAGTCGTGCAAACAACGATTAAGAATTGCTTCAAAAAACTGGATTTGTTAAACTGCGACATTGGTGCAAGGGAGTTAGCTTCTTCTATATCCCTTGCCAGTTTTAATGAAATTGATTTTGAAGATTATGTTACCATGGACGATGAGTTAGTAGCATTCACTATACCAGACCCAGAAGCAATCTTGAATGAGATACTCCCTGCAACTAAGCACAGCGAGCACTCTAAGATACAAAATGGATGGCGAAGGGGATCATCATCCAAGTGCCGACAAAACTGAAAAGTAACTCTGAAGGAAGATGATGATGGAGCAATTTAAATATTTTGCGGCAAAAAATGCCCAAACATGCTTAATGTACTTTTAAACTGTGAAAGTGCTTTTTGCAGTTAACTAATGAACAAAAAGAGAACTCAAATGAAATTGAATTATTTTTTCTAAAGTGGTAAAAATGTGCTGTACCATCGGTAAAAATAAAAATGATTAAGTGGTAATTTTTCCTAAATTTTTACTTAAAAAATACTAAAAAAATTTTCTAAATTTTTTCTAATATTGTACTAAATATTTTCTAAAAATTCCCTAAGTTGACCACCTCCATATGTTGACCACTTAATTCCAGTCCCTTGGGTGGTCAACTTATGGAAGTTCTACTGTATTTGGATTGTAATAACTATCACATGAAAGTTTAAATAACGACATACAGAAACTTGCAGACAACTAGATTGCTGACTCTCAGTGACAAATGCAGATATTCTGACAATAATTATTTTTCGCATCACGTAATTCTGTGCATTTTTTAAAACTGTTATTATGCCAAGTAGCTTTTGAGAAGCTTAAAATACTACTCACATTGCAATCGCATTGCAACGACCCCAAATGAATTTATCATTAAGAATTTCAAACTTTAAGCGTTTATAATACTTAACTATTTGACCGAATGACTTGTCATTTGGTATCCTATGGTAAAACTTGCTGATAAAAACTAAATGTGATATCAGAATTATTGTTCATGATGAACATTTTACATTTTGGTACAATTTCAGTATGAAGATGACTCTTAAACATATTTTTATGCAGGGTATACCAAAAATGGTGCTCAAACTCTGCACAGTCAGATTCCTCATTGAGAGTACATAAAAAATGGTCAAAGAACTGTACTTCAACGATCCATAGTTTACGAGAAAAATACGAAAAACAAAGTATGACATAACAGCCGGTGCAAGAAAAAAGAAACACTTTATTTGACACATCAACAGCAGCATTTGCAAATTATAAAGGAAGGTCAATTCGTAAAGCAGTTCAATTACATTGGCCGTACATCAAATTACATGTCGCAATATTCACGAACGGAATACATGATAACCATACGAAGAATACCGGTGGCTGCTAGATGTTGTAAAGAATTCAACGGCGGCGGCTTAACGTCATTCTATATGGCGCAAGCATGCATGACTCGATATGCGCAGAGAACGTTTCGAACATTATTGTCTGGAAATATATGCAAATATTGCTGTTGATGCGTCCAGTACGGTGTCTTTTGCTTACACCGACTATGACGTCATACTTTGTTTTTCATATTTTACTCGTAAAGTATAGATCATACAGGTAGAGTTCTTTGTGCATTTTTAATGTACTCCCAACGACGAATCTGGCTTAGCAGATTTTGGGCGCCATTTTTGGAACACCCTGTATATATTTTATATGTAAGCAAATAACATAATTTTTTAGCATAATATTGAGTAAGTTATGCGCAAAACCTGCACCAGATGAAGAAAAAGATATTGCTTTATCTTCCAATCGAATGGCCATTTTCATTTTTTTGTAACAATTTGGAGATTAAAATGTATGGGGTGTTCTTTTTTTTGTCCGACGGCACAAGGTGTTACAATAAATAATTATCAATGAATGTAGTGAAACCTGTAAAAACGGAACATATCTGTAACGGAATTCAGTTTTAAGTGGAAAATTTGCTGGTCCATATAAAAGATCATAATAGAATTATAAAACACAACGCACCTGCTAAGACAAAAACCTGCGTAAAATGGAATGCATTTTTTCTCTTTTTATGTCCGTTTTAGCAGATTTTCACTGTAATAAAAAACAAGATTAATAAAACTTACTCCTTCTGATTTTTCTCCAGAGGTTTCTGAATCACCACCTTCCTTGGCTGCATCTTTGTTAGATTTAGCGTCCTTCTTTTCGCTGCTGTTCTCTTTTTTTTCTTCATCATTTTTTACTGTAGTGTCAGTTTGTGTAGTGGAACTACCTGATTCAGCAGAACTACCTGATGAAGCAGAACTGCCTGATTCAGCAGAGCTTCCTGATGCAGCAGAACTTCCTGATGCAGTAGAGCCTCCAGATTCAGCAGCGCTTCCAGATTCCGCAGCACTTCCAGATCCAGCAGCACTTCCAGATCCAGCATCAGCTTTTTCTTCATCTGGTGCAGGCCTTGCGTACACCGAGCTCAGTATTACGCTAAAAGCTATTGCGAGTAAAAACAATTTGAAGGTTGAAGACAGCATCCTGAATCACCTAGAGAAATACAGATATAAAATATAGATTAGTTTTTATAGTCTGTTTTGATTTTTATAATGCACAAAACAATGGATTACAACAAAAAATCTTCACACAATTTATTAAAGCATGGAGGAAATATCTAAATTGCTGTTTAAATGTTTCCTATTACTTACCCATCATACGTAGTATAGGGTAAGTCTTGTAATCGTTTTGAAAATCGAAATTTTTTTTGACGGATTTACACGTTTTAGATAGTGGAGATTCCGAAAAACATATTTTTAGAAAAAAAAATTTGCCGGCCGTCTGTCTGTCTGTAAACGCTCTACCTCCCGAACGAATTGAGATAGAGACTTGAAATTTTGTATGTAGTTAGTATGTAAGAATGGGACGAAGCCTGTTTAATATCAGCAATCTCGATTATCCGGAACTATTTTTTTCGGACTCTCGAAAAATTCGTTCTGATGAAAGGTACATAAAAATTTTCGAATTTTTTTGTTCTAAGGAATGGACGTAAAAGGCAATAAAATAACACACATTTTGCATATAGAACAAAGTCGATCGGATTATTAGTTGCCGAGATATTTGTAATCCTGTTTTCCACATTCTTCGATTTTTCATGATCCTGTATTTCATTCAAATTTCAATTCAGAGGTATATTTTAATTGGAAATGAGACGCTTAAGCCGACGCAGTTAATTGTTAGTTAATAGAGTTATTATTTTTGGAGTTATAAGAATGTTTCTTTTACGCAGTTCGGTACTACTTGAGTAGTTTGGCGTTTTATATAATTTGTCGAAATTGGTAATCAGCAGTTCTTTAATAGAGCATTACTATGTACATTAACAATATTTAAATTTTGTTTATGAATTGCAATGCATTGTATAAGTAGTTTTCACATGTTTTATTTTCATATACATATCCATGATGGGTAAGTATTACGGTGGCCCCCAACGACTAGTTTTGTTTGGATCTCAACTTTTTATTTATTTTTTTTTTAATGTGTAAATCAATGATGTAAGCAAATAAAAATGACTGAAATTCATTTGATAATCATTTAATTTGAAAGAAAAATGATTTGAAAAGTAAACATGTCGTATAAGTATTGTGTCTCACGATTTTTTCACGATTGTCTCACGATTTTTTTTTAAATGATGTGGATTCAAATGTGTCATAAATAATGTTATTTTTGTCGTTTAAAAACAATATACTTAAGAAATGCATTGTGATCATTAAAGTTCTATTTAATTATGATAAAATCAGAACTAAGAAGCCAAAGCAGTATTAACCGCAATTCTATTAGGTTAAATTAAAAATGAATAGAAAATTAAAATAATTGGACGAAACTTACTTTTAGGTATGTTCTCTATGAAAACAAAGTAAAAACATGCTGGTTGGAAACCAAAGTATGGTGGTGAAATTCTTGTTTATTCAAATCCATAATTAAACGAAGATTACGCACTCCGCTCTTAGTCACCGTACATTTTTATCTAGCAACAATTTATATTTAATTTTTTTTCTTTTTATTCAAAATCTTATAATTCCATCTTTGTGAAAGATTTTTATCTATTACTAGCATTTACCCATGGCTTCGCTCTCGCGGATTATAAGCTTTTCCGGTAACATTTAATTATTCTGTCGACCGCTTTCGCCAAATTATACAGATTACCGAACTATTCGCCAAATTATACAGATTATCAAACTATTCGCCAAATTATACAAATTGGCGTAATGTATTTATATAATGAAAAACAATTAAATCTGTAAAACATTAATAAAAATACAAATAAAATTTCGAAACAAAATTCACTTGATGCCGTGGACAGATGGACCGAATAATAAAGTAGTACTGTTTTTACAACTTTTAATACTGGTACCTTATTTATTTATTTATTTATTTATTTGACGCATTGATATTTTGGAGTGAGTCTAATTTTACATTCTTTAATTTAATATAGTTTGGTTTATGCATGTAAAATGAAAATTTGAAAGACTTATAATTGGTTGGTACTTTGGTTGGTTTACTTTGGTTTGGTTTCCGATGGCGACACAACATAATTAATATTTTAAATAATTAATTTGATACTTTTCAGTTAGTAGTACGCCAGTGTTATATCTACATGTGTATGTACTTGTATGCATGCATAGTGGATTTCTAAGACATTTGTAAGAGAAATGGGCAAAGTCGTCATATGCGCATCATGTTGGCGGTATATTTCAACCGCCAATTTGGCAAAAACTTTCTTTTAGAATATTGCTTTAAGTATTAATATTTACGATTGATTGTGATTTTTATATTTATTATTATGTTTATTTTTTTAACTGTTTTTTTTATTGTTTCAATAGTTTCTTTTTTAAAATATTTTTTTGAAACAAAATAACCTGACTACTATGTGAGGCATAATATCGCCATTTCTTGCTATTTCGTCAATATAGTGCGTATATGACGCCTGAGCCGAGACATCAAAAATGAAAAATTTTCTAAGCAAATAGTGATCTTCTAAATAGATATCACCCTCAACGCCTATACTATTGAATAATAGCCAATTTCGGCATCAAATATAAGACAGGAATTGCTTTATAAGTAAGTAATGTAGAACAATAATCTATAGGACTAAAATCTATTTTTGAAAATTAACAGTGCAATTCTCTTCAAAAACCATTTATCAGAACTATTTAAAAAGACTAATATTTGATAAAATGGGTCACCTGATTGCAAAACCCCCCTCTATAACTCTATAACTAAGCAATGCAGAACAATATGGTAATAAAATCTTACGGGGAAAATATCCAGCTAATAGAATAAGTTCTATCGAAATCCATTTCACAGAATTTTACAAAAAGGCTAAATTTTCACAATCAAGTTCATATGATTATAGAAATTTTACCGGAATTCTATAAATAATCAATGCATAATGTTATGTTACATACTGAAACCATCCATTAGAAATTATCTACCAGTACAAAATTGTCAAAATCCATTCAGCCAAACTCGAGTTATAACAGACGAAACGAAATTTTCATTACATTTAAACTACATTAGAATTTAAATATGTAACTCATATTTTCTTAATATTTCCTGCTATTTATATAATTTACATTTGAATGTAACAAATTACTCAAAAAAGTTGTTGTACACTTAAAAATTTTCCATTATTGAGAATATCGTTTGGACCGATGCGATGGATATTCATGCGTTTTTGGCTTAAAACCAAATTGTTCGGCGAGAAAGGCAACGAAAGTAAAATCAAAATCCTAATATATTCGTAATGTATCCTGTTATATGATATCCTAACATACTGAAAAAAAATATGACATACTTAAAAAATATATATATAAGCCTAACAATTTTTTAAAATAAAATTTTTGTTAAGTTTTTTTCTTATCCAGCTGCAAAATATGTTCAACAAATAGGATAAATCGCCATATCTTGCTCCACAGGATCGACATTGAAAATGAATACTTCCTTTAGACCAGGCCTGTCCAACCTTTTAGTAAGCAAGGGTGCATCTCAGCTCTTGGCACTCAATGAAGGGCGCCATCATTCACTTGACCGAAAATATGCGGCAATACTATCATAAAGTGTTAGTATAAGCGCATGTCATTACATCATGCAAATGAATCTTACAGCGGTAGACCAAAGGCCCTAAGGTTCTGAAGTTAAATATATCATAGGTGCCAACCTGACATCTATTATCCGTAATATATGCGTTAATTTGACCCTGGTTTAATGAGTTTCGAACCAGAATTTTTTAAAAGAAATGAAATTAAGTATGTTCCAGTAACAATCCTAAAATTAAATAAATAAAGATTCATGAAATATATTTTCTGGTTTCAAATAACGTTAACCTGGATCAAACTAATCCAGGTATTACGGAAGATTAGTTGAAAGTTGGCAGCTATGATATATTAAATTTCAAATTATACATTTTTCCATGAGAGGACTATCTCAAAAATGCTTGTAGGGTAAAATGCCAGAAAATTTTAATCACGCTTATAACATCAATAAATAGAAATTAATAAACATGGAAATCAAAGATAATGATATGTTTTTTTAGAATGTGAAGATAGGTTACGACTCTTTTTAATGACTGAATTCAGTTTTATAAAAAGTACAAAAACAAAGACAGGCATATTAGTTACAAATCTATTTAGGTGGTTCCAGAGGATAGTCTAAAAGTGCTTTCATGGATGAAAAAAAATGTTTAGATTTTTTAAGCAAAATTAAAACTCTCCCTAAAATTTCAAAAGTTAAGAAGGAATAATTAAGTCCCTTGTCCCTTATATAAAGCAGCCAACGGGCTAGCGGGACAACAGCATAAAGAAAAAAGCTAAACTTTCATACACATATATCACCAAAATGTTGAGGAGATGGGAAATGTTTATTTTTCTGATTTTCTTTAACTATTAAAAAGATCTATTTCAATTATTACCAAAATTAGCAAAACTTACCAAATTTAACCATCATAATTACAGTTTATAAACAATAATTACAAATCGTGAAAATATGCAAGATTAAATTTTCAAAGTATGCTTCTAGTTTTTAACTCTGAGAGCAAGCGATTGTATTACTGTAATATTGGACTCTCAACAGAATTTTAGGAAAAAAAATTTTAAAATAAAGAAAGGGCATTTTTTACAATTACTTTTCCATCAAAGATATAAAAATAAAAGTTCAATAAATGTTTCTGGTGGAAATCTTGATTAAAATTAGACGGTCGGATATAATATATTATATTCCACCGCCCATTAATGAGTTTTAATGCGTTTTCACAATTTCTGAAAATACTTCTGCTGCAAATATTAAGGATTTTAGAAAGTGAGTGAAATTTTATAGAGTGAAATTTTACTTCTAAAAAGTCTAGTAAAAGAAAACCTTAAAAGGGCGCCAAGAAAATGTTCAAAGGGCGCCATAGCGCCCGCGGGCGCCGCGTTGGACAGCCCTGCTTTAGACTATACAAACATTTTTCTCATATTTGTGTTAAATATATTTTTAAATAATATTATTTCTCATTGAAACTGTATTTTTAAAAATTTCAAATAAAATCATTAATCATTTTTTTTCATTTTATTATTTGAGCTAATTGTATCTTTTAATTTGTAATTGATATACACTTTTCAGTTTTTAACAAAATTTTAGAATAATATGCCGTCACCAAAATCGTAAACTTATGCCAATGGTAACCTTATTGTCCAAAATTACGGAATTTTTCATCATACTTTTACTGCTAATCTACGTAGAGCAATGTATTATATACGAAAACCTTCCTTAAAATAATATCTATCTAACAGTGTAAGTTATATCAAAATACCTTCAATAGAACCGGGGGAGTGAGTGAAAACCCGAAATTTCCGTTTGTATTATATATATGTAGATTACTTTTTACTTCTTCTAGTTTTCCAAAATTAATTACTTAAAAATAAGTATTATAGTCCAAGAGCCGACAGCACAAAAACCTATGTTATCGAGCACAAGAAAAAAAATTTTATTTTATAGAAGAGTAGTAATAGGGGAATCTAATGATCCATCTCTGCCGGAAGTGAAGAGATGCATAAGCCAAAAAATAATACCACTATTGTTTTACTCGTAGGTTTAACATTGTGTTTATCGTTATCGTACAATCAAAGGCTGGAAAACTGGGAGCAGGAAAACACCATGATAAAATAAACCTACGAATGAGCCACTAGTGATATTAATTTTTGGCTTACGTACCACTTCACTTCCGGCAGACACGGATCATTAGATTCCCCTATCACTACTCTTCCAAACGATAAAGGTTTTTAGGTGCGTTCGTAATTATGTAAATACGTAGCACCTATTGTTGTTCAGTCCGTCCGCATATAACAACGCAAAAACTACCCAATTGAATCGTTTGAAATTAAAAATACATAATTATTACATAATTTTGTCGAGTCATTTCAAATTTTATGAAAATTGGATGCATGGATCAATTACAGGGACAATCAAAAGGATTCCGTTACATTTACGGTCAATGGGGAAAAAAATTTCAAATGCATTTTAATCGTTTGAAATTTTAAATACATAATTATTGCATAATTTTGTCGAGTTATTTCAAATTTTATCAAAATCGGATGCATAGTTCAATTACAGGGACAATCAAAAGTATTCCGCTACATTACGGTTGATGGGGGGAAATGTTTCAAATGCATTTTAATGGTGTAACACTCATTCGAACGTAATGAAATTGATATGCATCTATAAAGTACATATTATAATATACATTTTGCATAATCTGTTGTGCAAATAATACTTTTTATTGATTTACAAGGCCACACAAAAGTATTCCATTGCATAATGGTATAGGGAGAACATTGTTTGGTGCGCATTTTAATTGTAATTATTTACAATTTTATGAGATTGATGTATGAGATAGGGATGGGACAAATATTCGGCCACTATTCGGTATTCGGCCTATTCGGCCCTTTTGCCGAATATTCGGTTGGCCGAATATTGAAGGCTTGTTCATTGAATACTTCGGCCGAGTACCTGTAGCCGAATATTTAGAGATATCTTGCCGAATATTGCTAAAATCTCGCCGAATAGTGAAAGATATTTTGCCAAATAAATTTAGGATTTAAACAATTTCATTTCTTACCATTTTTTTTCTATAGTCTAAATTTGCCACTTCATTCATTAAATCCTTCTCATTCTTATTTACAAAATATACAGTTATTCAGATACTAAAAAAATATACAGCCTTTCTGTATATCCTATAAAAGTTAGTGAGATTAGAAATTGCTGCCCAAGTTGGAGATTTAATTGTACGGGATATGTCTTCATTAAGGGTGTATTTCGATTCAAACTGCTTGTTTTCCGATTTATTTTTGAATTCACTTTTGCTCTCAAACACATGAAACTCGCAGATTCTCTTATTTAGAAAGTGTACAAGGTACCGTAAAGGTCAATTCTTTGATAAGTGTACAAAATATTGCAAAAAAAAAGCAATCAAAAACGGCAATTTGAACCGATTTTTCCGAAGTGGGAGATAAGGGAACGGAAAAAAGGGTCTTCCAGAGAAGTTAATTGCTTATAAATCAAATTCTAATGAATTGAGCTTAAAAAGACTTTACTCGGCACCTCATACGTCCCTTCAAGAATCCCCTCAGCAAGTTTCATGATTCTACTTTTAAAAATGTGTCTGAAATTGTATCGGAAAATTTCGAGCTGCTGAAGGTGGAAAAGTGTTTTTTCGAATACACCCTTAAAGAATGATATATTACAATTCAAGATATAAAAACATTTATAGAAAAAAAAAACACTGGAATATTTATTTATGTCTGCAAATTCCATGCACATATAAAAAAAGCTCTTATGAAATTCATAACTTATTTTCTATAAAATAAGAAATGAAAAAATTCATTCAGTAGGTGTATTACGAAGATTCATTTTTAAAATTAAATATCAAATATCACTATTCCAAATACAATGGTACATCTGAAAACAGAACTGGTGACAAACTATATATGCATTAGATGTCACAACTTGCTTTATGAAGATGGTTTTATAAATATTTAAACATAAATTCTAAATACTGAACAAAATATTTTTTTTTATTCTACTTTTCACTTTTAAATGATTATTTGCATAATTACTGACTTAAATATGTAACATTATTATGTATATATTTTCTAAAAATATATACATAATATCAAAATATATGGGTGATTCTCAAAATAGGGGACAATTTATGTCTTTCGGCATACAAAAAAAAATTGAGAGGTTTTGTGTCATGTTTTTATATTTAGATATGTTTGTCTTAATATTATTCATCATTTGCACTCAAGAATTACTCACTTTTTTGTTAAAAACACCTTAAAATAACAGAATAAATGTTCAAAATGTCATTAGCATGGATGTCCACAGCAGCTGTGCCTTGTATATACTAGCTTTTTCAAGAGTTAATATCATGTTTATAAAATAAAACAAATGTTATTCTTTCTTTAAATTAATCAAGGAGAGGATTTATCCATTAAATTTCTTTTTAAAAATAAAATTATAGTATATAAAAAAGAATTAAAATTTGTCCTCCATATTCTATTTTCAAAACAAGGTCATACTATAACAGCTGGTTACTAATCAAAATTTCATTTTCACATATGACAATAGTTTGAAAATATAAAGTTTCTCCATGGCAACAAGCAGCCATTTTATACCAGCCTGAAAATAGAAGCATGTATTATATTTTAAGAATAGAAGTTGAATATTAGGGGCGTACATCAATTGTATGTCATTAGAATGGATAATAATTTTCATGTTTATTTTATAATTAAAATTTTTATTTTACTTATTTGCATAGGACTTTTGTGTTTTAAAAAGCCCCAGAAAGGACTATTGCATTGTGATAATATTATGACTCATAATTTTATTTAAATTAAAATTTGTCATTAGCATGGACAAATATCAGTGTCATTAGCATGGTTTTTCTGTCCATGCTAAAGACTCCTATGTGCATAAATGTAACCATTTTGCTTATATTGTATCTTTTATAAAGTTTAATTTTACATATAAATTTAGGTATTACATTTATTATCTCTAAAATATGCATTAAATCTGTCAGAAAATCACTAAGACAGCTTCTTACATTGTTAGTGTCAGAATGTTGCTCATGTAAACAAAGTTTGCTCTTTAGTAATGTTTTTATTCTCCTTATATGTATATATGTAAAAATGGAAACCATTTGCTGAAAAGGAAGGCTAATAAAAAGAGAAAAAAGTATTTAAACAGGAAGAAAATAAAAATTTCTTAATATATTTATTCCGTGCAATTTGTTTTGTCATTGGCATGGCTCAAAAAATACTAATTATTTTTTTAAAAGTTAATTTTTAAATATTTAGTTCTGCTGACTACATGTAAAGTATACCTAATACTATATTAACAACACCTATTTTTTTCAGAAATTTTGCTAATAGTAATTTTTTTAAGATTTCATTTTTGAAATTGTCCCCTATTTTGAGAATCACCCATATATATAACGTAAAATATCTTCTCCTGAGTTCTGAGAGACAGATTAAGAATATTATTGATTTTGGATGGAAGAAAGGGCAAAAGTATCATTTGATAGTAAAAGTGAAGTACATTCTTCATATTTTAAGGGAAATATCTTCACATCCTGACTTACTGAAAATCAATTTGATGTACATTAGGATAAAAGAATATAATGCAATTTTATAATTTTTTTTGCGTTAAAATAAGTTTTTTAAATTTAAAAATATATTTAAAAGCACACTTAAGTGTAATAATTATTAATGAGCTCCTATTTTTTAAATTATATATAATCAAAATTTATTTTCTTTATTGAAAAAAAAGTTGGTATTCGGCCTAAAATTTGGCCGAATATTCGGTATTCGGTTATTCGGTCAAATCACTATTCGTCCCATCCCTGTGATATTTTTAAAACTTCGTTATTGTACGAGCGCACCTCATTTGCTACGCTTCACGTGCAATTTCCAACTTGTTTTTCTTGGGCTCGATAACATGCTGTCGTTAATGAGTCATGGACTCTTAGACCGAATGACATGCGTTAGGCCAGTGACATATTTGCATTAATCCAAGACATTCTTTATTAAACAATCTTATTATTGTTATAACTTTTAAAATACAATTTTCTACATGAAATTAATTTAATGCTTAACATTGTATCACTCGTATAGCAGCATTTGTCTGTAGTCTAGTAAATATATTATTATTTCTTTAGAAATACATTTTCACTCTTCATTTAAAAATAGTAATGTTATGATTTATTTTGTTAAACAAAACTTATTTTACTGTATTATAATATTTTTATTAAATTGATTCAACTGTTATTTATTTAATAGAATATTTCTTAGATCAATGACACATAATAAAAGAACTCAGCCGGTTTAGGATTTTTTTTTTCTCTTTTCCTTTTCAAGCACTAGACAACATGGAAGCAGCTAGATTTTCCCCCATTTTGTTTACAAACAATGTTGCTAACATAAAAAAAAAAGAATATTGCCCAGTTAAACTGATGGCATTGAGCTCACAGGCTACGCATACTAATTGTTACATTACAGCCTTATATTTTCAAGGGTTAATTCCATTCCAGAAAAAAAATTAAGAAGGGGAAACAGCTCTCCCCTTTCCCCTTTTTTATACTTAATCATATAACCTCCTAAACTATCAAGGACATGCTTTTACATAGGGCTTGAAATTCAGGGCGAGATGGCGGGATTCGTGAACGAAAATTTGAAATCCCGCCCAAAAAAATATCGTAGGCGGGAGACTCCCGTCCAAAAAAATCACGAATTTTACGAAAAATTTTGCATTTTGAAACTACGATTAACTCTCACGTTTTTTTTTTTGCAAATTTTGTGATATTTTCGTGCGACTGAATGACATATTTTGCGAGCTTTTTGCTGCGAAAAATCGTTGGAATTCACGCTATTTTTCCGCAACCAATCGTCAAATTTCACATTTTTTTTTCGTGCGAATTACCGTCGCGAGAACGGAGTAATTTCATTTCAAATTTTCCAAAAAATTAACGCATTCGATTCCAAAAGTTATGAAATATCGTTTATCAACCCACATATTTGGATAATTATGCCAGAATTTCCGGGCTAATTACCGATTTTTCATAGCTTTTGAACAGAGCTAAATTACATATTTTCACAATCAATTTCATTAATCGTTCGCAAAAAATTTTGTTAGATTAACGCGATAAAAACGCCAATTTTCTCAAAGAATCGCGAAAAAAAAAATTCGACTTTCCTAAAAAGATCTCGATAAAACACTAAAATCTTTTTAAAAAATCGCGGAATAAACACGAATTTCGTGAAATGATTGCGGAATAAACGCGAATTTTGTGAAAGCACCGCGGAATAAATGTGAATTTTGTGAAAGGATTGCCATATAAACAGCGTCGTGTGAAAAAGGGGGCAGGGGGGAGGGAAGGGGCGGTCACCGGCGCAGAAACTTGAGGGCGCGATTTCCTTCTACCAACATCATTTTTGGCCGGTAAGAAAAAGATAGCTAAATTGAAGCTTTGCCCCTAGGGCAGTTTTCTCTTCGCACGTGCCTATGCATATGAACCCAAATTTATCAAAATGCCGCTTAAAAAAAACGCGAATATCATGAAAGAATCTCGAAATAAATTTGAATTTCATTAAAAGATCATAAAAAACGCTAATTTCTTTAAAGGATCGCGGGAAAACGCCAAATTTATCAAAGGGTTCTTCAGGGGTGATTCTGAGTAAAAAAATTTTTGAAATTTGCAGCACATTTTCTCAAAAGTAGCAGATTATGTGAAAGGCGGGGGGGGGCTGATTTTCTTTCGACTCTGTTTTTTCCGCGCCCTTTAACGAAGTTTGCGGTTTTTTTCGCGATTTTTGGACGAGATTATCGGACCTTTCGAATTTTTGATAAAATTAACGAATTTTTCACGGTTTTTCGGCGAAATTTGTGGATTTTTCACGATTCTTTGACAAAATTCGCGGATTTTTCGTGATTTTTGACAAAATTTGCGGATTTTTCGCGATCGATTGATGAAATTTTCGATTTTTTTCGTGATTTGTGTTTTCCAGCAGGTTTTTGACGATTTTTTTTTGTGATTTCTACCCGAAATCTGCAAATCTTCGATGAAATTTGTGTTTTTCTTTCACTATTGTTTCACGAAATTCCCGATTTTTTTTCACGATCTTCAGACGAAAATTGAGTTTTTTCATAATTATCTAACGAAATTCGCGTTTTCCCCGCAAACCTCTTACGAAATTTATAATTTTCATGCCAACGATTTGCGAAATTGA
Organism: Maratus speculifer; assembly: GCA_964019185.1. Classification (NCBI taxonomy): domain Eukaryota; kingdom Metazoa; phylum Arthropoda; class Arachnida; order Araneae; family Salticidae; genus Maratus; species Maratus speculifer. The sequence continues at coordinate 309,559,950 of OZ025292.1, read as the reverse complement.
TTTTTTTGGGCGACGATTTGTCGAAATTTGTGGTATGTTTTTTGTCTAAATTTCCGGATTGATGACGATTCCTCTTTTTTTTTTTAAACCGAAAACCTTTGATTTTTGGAAAATACAGAAGAGAATGCCTTTGGATCGTTTAATGAATGCAAGATTCGTCAAAGGATCGCTTAGTAAATACGAATTGTCACAGAATCGTATAAAGCATGAAAATTTCAATAATGCATCGCGGGAAAAAATGTGAATCTGTCAAAGGATCGTTAATAAACGCTAATTTAGTCAAAAGGCTGCTAAAAAAACCCGCAAATTTCATTGAAGAATAGCAAAAAGATGTGAAATTCGTCAGAGGGTTGCCGAATAAATGCGAATCTAGTCAAAAGACTGCTAAAAAAATACAAATTTCATCACAGAATCACAAAAAGATGTCAATTTCGTCAGAAAATGCAGCTGTCTGGAAAACATATCTGTTTATTGTTATAGGTATAATTTTTAATCGGAAATAATAGGTACTGAACTAACTTTTAAAAAATTAGATTAACCCGAACCCAACTTGCAGCAATCTACACTCAACCTAAAATCAACCAGAACCAAAAACAGAATTTATTAGACATCAAACAAAAGTAATTAGCACAAGAAGGGAATTTATCCCTTTGAAAATTAAATAGACTATATAATATAAAATCTTGACTTTTTTTTTTTTTTAAATAAAAAACACATTTTGCATAATTATTCTGAGTTGTTGATAAAAATTGCTTCAGTGGTATTTTGTCATGTCTGTATTTGTGTAATTCTTTAAATAGCACATAAAATAACAGTTTTTTTTTTCTTCCTGCCAAACAGCTAAACTCCGCTCCATTTATAAATGTTGGGAGGGAGTCTCCCCTCCTCTGGAAAATTGAATTTCAAGCCCTGTATCATGTAAAAAATCTATATCCAAAATTCAGAGCAAATCGGATAATTCTTAATAAAAACCCATTTAACATTTATATAATTTAAGAGTAGTTATCCCCCTTTTTTATACTTAACCATTAAATTTCCAAAACTATTCAGAGATTTGAACGAAATCTGACATTTCTTCTTGAAAAACCCACTTATATAAATTAAGGGGAGATGCATTAGAACCCCCGTTCCCCCTGTTTATACTTATTCAATGAACACCTAATAACAGTCACGGAATCGCCTCATCAGAATGATCCTATATCTAAATTTTGAACGAAAACTGTTAATTCTGCATGAAAATCCCGTTTATATCAATTAAGGGGAGGGGCATGAGCCCCCTGTTCCCCCTGTTTATACTTATTCAATGAACGCCTAATAACAATCACGGAATCGCCTCATCAGAATAAACCTATATCTAAATTTTGAACGAAAACTGCTAATTCTGCATGAAAATCCCGTTTATATCAATTAAGGGGAGGGACATGAGCCCCCGGTTCCCCCTCTTATACATATCGAATGAACTCCAAAAACTAATCAGGGAAGCGCTTTATCAGGATATAATTATGTACAAAATTTCAAGTGGATCCAGAGCCGTCCCAAGCAAAGGCGAGGCCGGGTGCGAAAACTTTTGCGAGGCCTTTTCCTTCATATCGAATCAGGGCCATTACTAGCAGTGGTGTAAAAACAACAGAGGGTATACGCTGAAGGCAGAAGGTATACCCTAGAATGTATATATTATATGTTTCTTGGGAAGGAGAGGGTATACGGTATTCCTTTTAAAAAAATCAGAGGGTATACGATGACCCCGTATACCCTTCACTACTTCCCAGATAACTAGGAGGGGTGGGGGATTCTGCCCCCACTAGAGGTCTGCACGGGCCCGGGCTTGGCCCGTGGCCCGTACCCGGCCCGCGGGCCGGGCCAGCGGAATCGTTTCAAATTTGCTAACGGGCCGGGCCGGCAGAATTAGAATGTTTTTTTCAACGGGCCGGCCTGGGCCGGCAAAAAAATGAATGGGCCGTACGGGCCGGGCCAGGCCGATATAAAAACTTTCGGGCCTACCGGCCCGTTTCGAAGATTTCAACATAAACGATAAAATATAAACCTATTTTCAACGAAAATGGTTTTAACGAGAATAAATATAAATGTGCGTCACGAGCCATACTAGTTTGACAGCATCAATATAAAAATGTAACTTGTGCAGTGTAGAGATCGGCATTGGTCCGTTACATTGTGTGTAACCCATTTTATTATTTTTTAAACTGACTCATGCAGGGCCAATATCAAAATTGGAGATCAAGGCATTATTTTTCTACATATAGACTTGCCGGACCGAAAGAAGATTTAATTGTTCTCAAGATCTGTAGGGCAGACAACATAATTTGTAAAATTATGAACAGCGATAAAGAAATTATGTTAGCTTACTCTTTCGATATATACTTCTTGATGGTTTTTAAATTAATTTTTCAATAACGCGAAAGTTTGACACATTTTTACATTAATTTTTAATTGTAAAAATATAAAAGTGATAAGCCTGACTATTGAAGGGATTCGGAATCGAATAGCGTTTTTCATTTTTGGTAAATAAAATACTTGTATAACCTTGTTGAGGTACAATAGTTTCTCAAACGGTTGCAGGTTTTTCTCCCTTCCCATGCTATCGCTTCCGGAAATTCTATTCAAAACGCTAATTATGACAATATTTTATTTGCTTGCAGTGTTCTTAAATTGCTTGTATCAAAAAATGGATAACGCCATTCGACTATATAGTTTCTGAATAAAGACACCTACTAATCTTATGTATTTCTGAGAAAAAAATGAATTTAGAAATGTATTCGAAAGGAGCTTCTTTGAATTAACATATGAATTTGGATTTAAAATCTTTAATAAAATGATATAGAAATATTTTTATAAATCTTCCTTTATTAAACAGCTTCAAAAGTTACGATGTTTTTTAATTTCTTTTTTTTTTCTTTTATTCTAAGCCACATTAATTTTTTAATGAATCTTTATTTGAATGTTGAAAGCCTAAGAATCTTAGTAATCATTAATGTTACTAATGTGTATTTCCTGTAAAATATACTGTAAAATCATTCCATAGATATGTATGCAGTACTCTTTAAAAAAATCTTAATTATATGATGAAAATCTGAATTTTTTAGAAATCGTAGAAATTGTAACGGGCCGGGCCCGGGCCTGGAAATTCCGGCCCGTGCAGACCTCTAGCCCCCACTAAAACATTTCGAGCCTTCCCTGGAAAAGATTCCAAGGTCATTAAAGAAATTTCTGTTCCAAAAATCCAAATAAAATTTTTAACAAAATTTTATTTGGAATTTCGACTTTAATTTTGAAGCTCACATTTTGCAGAAGTACAAAATTGTAACATTTGTAGAAAAAATACAAATAAGTGTTTCAATACTCGCACGTCTCATTTGTACATATGAAGTTAATAGGATGCATTATTTCGTACTAATTATACACTCGAATTTTTCATTCTGCATCCTACTCTTTTCCTAGCATAAAATGAAGTTATTACAAACCATTTAATAAGAAACATACTGTCTAAAACGTGTTTGTGTGTGCATTTGTCAGAGAAAGAGATTGAGAGAGAAAGTATGAGTCCCTCACCTCACATTTTCTTCCATAAATTTCCATTAAAATTTCGCTAAATGTTTAATCCCTAGGGAACGAGCGACCGGTGTATACGTTTCACTTAAGCTGCTCAGATTCCTTCGTTATTCCCACCAGTTATTTTTAATTTCAAAGTTTACCTTATTTAATTAAAACATTTTCACAATTAAAAAAATCTGTTAAAAAACAGCTGTAAAAAAAAAAAAAAAAAAAAAAAAAAATTAAGCAAAGGGCTTTCGTTAGAGGTCTGCACGGGCCGGAATTTCCAGGCCCGGCCCGTAGGAAAGTTATTTCGGCCCGGCCCGGCCCGTTGTAGAACTCAAAAGTTCGGCCCGGGCCCGGCCCGGCCCGTTTAAATTTTTATGTTTTAGGCCCGGCCCGGCCCGTACAAAAATCAGCGAAAACAGGCCCGGCCCGGCCCGTTTTGGCCCGTTACAATTTATACGATTTCTAAAAAATTCAGATTTTTATCATATAACTAAGATTTTTTTTAATGAATACTGCATACATATCTATGGAATGATTTTACAGTATATTTTACAGCAAATACACATTAATAACATTAATGATTACTTAGATTCTTAGGATTTCAACATTCGAATAAAGATTCATTAAAAAATTAATATGGCTTAGAATAAAAGAAAAAAGAAAGAAAGCTAAAAACATGGTTAATTTTGAAGCTGTTTAATAAAAGAAGATTTATAAATATATTTCTATATCATTTTATTATAGATTTCAAATCTAAATTCATTCTTAAATTCAAAGAAGCTCCTTTCTGATACATTTCTAAATTCATTTCTTTTTCTCAGAAACGCATAAGATTAGCAGATATCTTTATTCAGAAATTATATAATCGAATGGCGTTATCCATTTTTTGATACAAGCAATTTAAGAATACTGCAAACAAATAAAATACTGTGATAATTAGCGTTTTGAATAGAATTTCCGGAAGCAATAGCAAGGGAAGGGAGAAAAACCTGCAATCATTTGAGAAACTATTATAACTCAACAAGGTTATACAAGTATTTTATTTACCAAAAATGAAAAACGCTATTCGATTCCAAATCCCTTCAATAGTTAGGCTTATCACTTTTATACTTTTACAATTTAAAATTAATCAGAAAATGTGTCAAACTTTCGCATTATTGAGAAATTAATTTAAAAATCATCAAGAAGTATATATCCCAAGACTAAGCTAACATAAGTTCTTTATCGCTGTTAATAATTTTACAAATAATGTTTTCTGCCAATAATTAAGTCTAGTACCGGTCCGGCCAGTCTATATGTAGAAAAATAGTACAAGCGTGATCTCGGATCGGCATGAGTCAGCTAAAAAAATATTAAAACGGGTTACACATAATGTAATTCTCCGATGCCGATACACTGTGCATTTTTATATTGATGCTGTCAAACTAGTGGCTGGCCTCATTTATACTTATTCTCGTTAAAACAATTTTTGTTGAAAATAGCTCATATTTTATCGTTTCTGCTCAAATCTTCAGAACGGGCCGGCAGGCCCGAAAATTTTTTTTATCAGCCCGGCCCGGCCCGGCCCGGCCCGTCTGGCCCGTTCAATTTTTTTGCCGGCCCGGCCCGGCCCGTTTATGTTATTTGTCGGCCCGGCCCGTTGAAAAAACTATTCTAAATCTGCCGGCCCGGCCCGGCCCGTGAGAAAATTATTCTAAATCTGCCGGGCCGGGCCGGGTACGGGCCACGGGCCAGGCCCGGGCCCGTGCAGACCTCTAGCTCTCGTAGCAAAGGGGTTGAAAGTTTGGAATTTTAAGTGTTATTTTAACAAATTGTTTTACTTTGAGAAAATTTGAAATTTTGCTTTAAAATCCACTAAATTCTTGAAAATTTTCAGCAATTTAAATTTTATTTAAATTTATTATTTAAATTTATTAATTTATGCTAAACTTAGTCAATGTTTAAATTCTAAATGAATGCACTATTTTAAGCGCTATTTAACAACGACGACTCGGTCGTGCTAGTTTAAAGTTCTCATCAGTCTCAGCAGTTTAAATTCAGGTATTTTTCTTTGGAAGGGATTTCTTGGGTTCCGGAAGACATCTCGTGGGAGAAATTGCTCCCACCCCCGGTTCCTTCTCTGAATTCAACACTGAAACATTATCTGAATTCTTATGGCGAAATACGAAGCGGTTAATTATTTAATACGGCTGATGATTATAATTTTCATATTAATCATGTAAGATGTAAAAATATAATATTTTCACCTTTCTAAGTGCTAAAAGAAATCTAACAAATACTCTCACAAGTTTCATTAATAATCGGAAAATCTAGATAAATACCTGATCTTGTGAAACAACAGAATCAAGAATATTGAATGCGTTTAATTCAAATGATACTAAAATAAAATTAATCACTTATTGTTGCATCAGCACTGACGACTGAATTAACGCCAAAATATCTACAATGAGAGGAAGGAAAGCTCAGAACTGTTACCTGTTCGAGGCTTGCGTTGTTTTTCTGTTAAGACAATTTTATTCCACATATTCTGCAAGAATGTCGCAACATGTTCACAAAACTAAAGATAAACTATGGAGAACAGACGACTACAGGGAATATTTTTTGCTGTCGGATATCCACGCTTAACTTTTTATTGAAAAATTTTTTACATTTTAAAAATAACCATTTTAAATATCTATATTTTATTGTGAACTAAATAACATGCAGCCATTAAAAAATGCTTAGATATTTTTAAAACTGAATTATTATTATTATTATTATTATTATTATTACCCGAGCGCGAGGCCTTTCTAGGCGCGAGGCCCTGTGCGCTGGCACCTGTCGCACACCCCTAAGGACGGCTCTGAGTGGATCGGATATTTTTATCATGAGTTATTGCATTACATACGAACGAACATACACACAGAACGAGCGGGCACATAAGCTCTCAGGCTATGATAGCCTGTGAGCTAAAAAAGCAAATTCCTTCAATTTATATCATCAGAACAGTATTTAAAACTGAAAAATATCTGTTGTTATACCACTATGTACTGCATGCAATAAATCTAAATTCAATGGGTTTTTAGCTCACAGGCTATCATAGCCTGAGAGCTTATGTGCCCGTCCGTTCTGTATGTATGTGCGTATGTGCGTATGTGCGTAACGCGATAACTCATGATAAAAATATCCGATCCTCTTAAAATTTTGTATGTAGGTATATCCTGACAAGGCGCTTCCCTGATTAGTTTTTGAAGTTCATTCGATATGTATAAGAGGGGGGACGGGGGCTCATGCCCCCCTTTAATGGATGTAAATGGGTTTTTCATGCAGAATTAACAGTTTTTGTCCAAAATTTAGATATAGGATCATTCTGATGAGGCGATTCCGTGACTGTTATTATGTGTTCATTGAATAAGTATAAACAGGGGGAACGGGGGCTCATGCCCCCCCCCCTTAATTGATATAAACGGGATTTTCATGCAGAATTAACAGTTTTCGTTCAAAATTTAGATATAGGATCATTCGGATGAGGCGATACTGTGGCTGTTATTAGGTGTTCATTGAATAAGTATAAACAGGGGGAACGGGGGGCTCATGCCCCTCCCCTTAATTGATATAAACGGGTTTTTCACGCAGAATTAACAGTTTTTGTCCAAAATTTAGATATAGGATCATTTTGATGAGGCGATTCCGTGATTGTTATTATGTGTTCATTGAATAAGTATAAACAGGGGGAACGGGGGGCTCATGCCCCTCCCCTTAATTGATATAAACGGGATTTTCATGCAGAATTAACAGTTTTCGTTCAAAATTTAGATATAGGATCATTCTGATGAGGCGAGTCCGTGACTGTTATTATGTGTTCATTGAATAAGTATAAACAGGGGGAACGGGGGGCTCATGCCCCCCCCCCCTTAATTGATTTAAACGGGATTTTCATGCAGAATTAACAGTTTTCGTTCAAAATTTAGATAAAGATAATTCGGATGAGGCGAGTCCATGGCTGTTATTAGGTGTTCATTGAATAAGTATAAACAGGGGGAACGGGTGTTCTAATGCCCCTCCCCTTAACTTGCATAAATGGATTTTTCAATCAGAATTGTCAGATTTCGTTCAAATCTCTGAATAGTTTTGGAAGTTTAATGGTTAAGTATAAAAAAGGGGAATAACTCCTCTTAAATTATATAAATGCTAAATGGGTTTTTATTAAGAATTATCCGATTTGCTCTGAATTTTGGATATAGATTTTTTAATATGATAAAGCATGTACTTGATAGTTTAGGAAGTTCAATGATTAAGTATAAAAAAGGAGAAAGGGGAGAGCTGCTTCCCCTTCTTATTTTTTTTTTTTTTTTTCGAACGGAATTAACGAAAATACAAGGAGTTATGTACAATTAGTATGCGTAGCCTGTGAGCTCAATGCCATCAGTTTAACTGGGCAATATTCTTTTTATTTTGAAATTGTATCTATGCAAAAAGGACAAAGAACTTGAAATTAAAATGATTAACTTAAGATTCTAGTTTTTTTTAGCCTCTGATGCTATTTCTTTCAGACAAACTAAAAAGTATCCTGTCAAAAATTGTGGCACACCAACCTATCATACGTAGTATAGGGAAAGTCTTGCAATCGTTTTGAAAATCGAAAAAAAAAAATTGACGGATTTACACGTTTCAGATACTGGAAATTCCGAAAAACGTATTTTTAGAAAAAAAAAATTGCCGTCCGTCCGTCTGTTTGTCTGAAAATGCTCTATCTCACGAACAAATGAATATAGAGACTTAAAATTTTATATGTACTTAGTACGTAAGAATAGGACGAAGCCTATTTAATATCAGTAACCTCGATTATCCGGAACTATTTTTTTCGGACTCTCGAAAAAAAATTGACGGATTTACACGTTTCAGATTCTGGAGATTCCGAAAAACATATTTTTAGAAAAAAAAAATGCCGTCCGTCTGTCTGTAAACGCTCTATCTCACGAACAAATAGAGATAGAGACTTAAAATTTTGTATGTACTAAGAATAGGACGAAGCCTGTTTAATATCAGTAATCTCGATTATCCGGAACTATTTTTTTTAGACTCTCGAAAAAAATTGACGGATTTACACGTTTCAGATACTGGAGATTCCGAAAAACGTATTAAAAAAAATTACCGTCCGTCCGTCTGTCTGTCTGTAAAGGCTCTATCTCACGAACAAATGGAGATAGAGACTTAAAATTTTGTATATACTTAGTAAGTAAGAATAGGACGAAGCCTATTTAATATCAGTAACCTCGATTATCCGGAACTATTTTTTTCGGACTCTCAAAAAATTCGTTCTGATAAAATGTGTATAAAAATTTTCATTTTTTTTTTTTTTTTTTTTTTTTTTTTTTTTTTAAGGAAAGGACGTAAAAGGCAATAAAATAACACAAATTTTGCATCAAGAACGAAGTCGGTCGGATTAATAGTTGCCGAGATATTTGTAATCCTGTTTTCCACATTCTTCGTTTTTTCATGACCCTGTATTTTCTTCAAATTTCAATTCAAAGATATGTTTTAATTGGAAATGAGACGCTTCATCCGATGCAGTAAATTGTTAGTTAATATGATTATTATTTTTAGAGTTATAAGGAGTAGGATCTTTTACGCAATCCGGTACTACTTGTGTAGTTTGGTATTTTACATAATTTGTCGAAATGGGTTCATCAGCAATTCATTAATGGAGCATTACTATGTATATTAAGAATATTTAAATATACGTTTAAATTTTGTCTTGGAATTGCAATATAAACAGTTTTCACATATTTATTTTCACATATTATACAATGCATATCCATGATGGGTAAGTATTACGGTGGTTTCCAACGACTAGTTTCGTAATCTGGCCGTTAAAACGAGACATTCATACAATTTTATTGTTAAAATGCATTTTCTTTTTCTCAGAGTCCATAAAAAGCGTTTAAACTAAAAAAAAAAAAAAAAAAAAAAATTCGTTTTTGATGAATCTAGCCAATGAAGAAGTAGCATGTCAAATTGTATGTCTTTATTATTCCGCAATTCCAATGTCTCAGAGAGAAATTACTAATCAATTGGGTATTTCACGCCGTTCTGTTTGCTATTACATTGATAAACACAAGAAAAATGAAGTTAGTTCATTGCATTCTAAACGAGGTCGTACTTTTAAAAAACCTCTATCGATTTTTTTATTTTTTTAATTAGAGGCGAAATTGAATTCTGCAATGGCAAAATCTACATTCAACTTGTTTTTTTTTTTTTTTTTTTTTTTTTGAAAAATTTTATACCTATTTTTTTATGACTATTTCATTATAACTTTTTTTTTATCTTATCACATACATGATTAAATTGTTGCAAAACAGCACAACAAAAAGACATCTTGTACAAGGATAAACTTTTAACTAAAAGTAATAAATTTCAAAACACTAATAAACTGACTATAATAATAATAACAATAATAAACATCTTCTCCAAAATCTGTCCTTACCTTGTTTCTATTAGAAGAAATGTGCAATTGAAAAAGGTTTTGTAGTGCAGAAAACCGCAACAGTCTTTTTATGCGAAAACTAAATTCTTAACAGCTTTTTGCCTACAATTTTATTGATAATTCTGTCTCAAGATCTCCGACGAAAATCAAACGTGAACTGATACTGACTATTACAAAATACCAAATCACGGTTAAATCTTTAAAATTTCTTAACCTCAACATCTTGTGCTCATTATTTCTGTAGTCATCATGCACGCATGCGTTCAGTACTTAAGCCGAGTTGTTTGATTGGTAGACACTTAATCCAGGTGTCAAAATACACCTGAATATAAAGTTATAGCCGTTTTACACTGAAACAGAAGAGCAACATTTGAAATCTTATTATCTATTCTTCTAGGTGTTTCTCTTCTTTCTTCTATCAAGCAATCAATGTTACGTGATTCACAGATTTCTATTAGTACAATTTTCGAAAGATTTCTGTGAAAAGAAATGCAGAAAATGGATGGAGAAAAAGCAAAACGATATGGTGAGGAAATTGTTTTAAGAATAAAAAAGATACTTCATGAAATAACAAACACAGAATATGTACTACACTTTGAAGAACTAAAATGTACTTCGCACTGCAACATATGCACAGGGCCGTAACTATAAACTTGGAGGCTCCGGGGCAAAACCTCCGGGGGGGCCCCCAGGGAGGGCAAACTGAATCTTTGCCCCGGCACAGTTTCTTTTTTCGCACACCGCTGTTTAAACGTACATAGTATGATAAGCCCAAAATTGACTAAAAAACGTAGAATTGGGCAACTCTACAGGCACTTGGTGGCGACGCCATTTTGCTGATCCCACTGAAGCTAGCATAGGGAAGAAAATACGGACTTCTGATTGGTTGAATACTTTAATAAGTGTTTTTTTTTTTTTTTTTTTTTTTTTTTTTTTTTTTTTAAGTTCATTTTTGAGTATATGTAACTTAATCATGCGTTTCTGCTTCAAAACCTTTTGAAAGATGAATTGTGATAATTTTTTTTTTTCGATTTTATGCAATAGACTAGCTGACTCATCCGGCGTTTCTCGGGACCCGTTATGATAACCTTAAACAAACAATTAGCACTTTAGATCTACAATTAGTCAAAATTAAGCATAGGATATGAATATTGAATATATTCGTCAGAATAATATTTTAAAGAAATGCATAAAAAAATGAGTAAATGCTTTAAAAATGGCCCTTGGATCTCAATAAAAAATATCAGGGTGTAGGTCCTGAAAGAAGAGTCCAAAACTCAACTTTAAAATTACACATTGAGAAGGTGCGATAATGAGTGGGTGAAATATGCATGGAGAAAAAAAATTTCAAGGCCCCTGAACTGGCACCATAGCTTTTAAATAGAATGCAAGAAAATGGGAATAACTAAGAGAAAAAATAGTTCCAAAAATGAAGATTGGATTAAAAGAGGGCAGTTTAATAACAATTTATGGTACAAAATCTTCAAGGGGTCAGAAACTCATTTCGTATGTTGTTGGATATAAAATATTTCTTGTTGTTATTAAAGTAATGGGAGGACGCTAAAGCTATGTTTAAGAAAATTGCAAAGAATCCGGATTATTTTTAAGGAAATTGCACCAACGGCCCCACGAACGCGATTAATATTCAAAATTGGTGGCAGCTAGACTATGACGGTTTCTTAGTAGTTGATGGATTTAAGAAGTTGTTTTAAAAAAAGCGAGTTAATTGAATCATTTTAAAGGGATTTATAATAAAGGCCCAAGAAATGCAACTGACAGTTAAAAAGAGGGCCCTAACAGGAAAACACGTTAAAATGTTTTAGTGCTTAGCTCTTTAGATCTACAATTAGACAAAATTAATCATATGATATGGATTATTCATTTGAATAATATTTTATCGAAATGCACAAATTGATTCGGAAAATGTTTAAAAAAAGTGTCCTGAGGCGCGGATGAAAATATGAGAATCTTACTCCTGAAAGTAGAGTCCAAGACTCAAATTTAAAATTTTTGCACTGAGAAATGGGGAAATTTAAGGAGTGAACTATGTTTGCCTCACAAGATGTCAAAATGTTCAGGGGACTGGACTCCCTATGATTGCATAGGGGGCCAAAGTGTCTTATATGGAATGTCAAAACATTAAAATACCTAAATGAATAAAGAATCTAGAAAATGAAGAAGGGATTAAAAGGAAGAAATTTATTAACAATTTATTATTACAAAAACTTCAGTGGGACCTGTAATGGGCCCCAAGGGACCAGGAGTTTATTTTGCATATATTTGGGTATAAAGATATTTTTTGTAGTTATTAAAATGATGGGAAGACGCTATAACTATGTGAAAGAAAATTGAAAGCAATTTGGTTCATTTTAAAAGAAGCCGCACCAAATTTTTTTATTGTTCATGTAATAGCTAGAGGACATACAAAGTTGTTAGAAATAAAAAAAAAAGCTAGTGAAATGGACTATTTTTAAGGGAGCTATAATATGGGGGCCCGTAGGGACCAACTGACAGTTAAAACCAGCGCCCTAATATGAAAACATGTTAAAATATTTTAGTACATAGCGCTTTAGATCTTTAATTAGTCAAAATTAAGCATATAGTAGGAACTATTCGTTGGAATAATATTTGTTTTTTTAAATGCACCAAATGGTTGGGTAAATGTTTAAAAAGGGGCCCAAGGGTCCGAATAAAAACATCAGGTTTTCTGGATTAATCTTGAAAGAAGAGTCCCAGGCAACTATAAAATTTTGCACTAAGAAGATCAGAAATATAGGAAGTGAAATATGTTTATTTCACAAAATGTTCCGGGGCCCTGAGCTGGGCCCTCAGGGGCCTTGTTAAGGGGGGGGACAGGGGGGGAGCCTCCCCCCCCAAACATTCACAAATGTTGTTACACTTGGCAGATTTAAATAAAATTTTAATAAAAATTGTAGTACATTTTCTATTTTTGATAGAATTTGCAAAAGTTACAACTCTAATTGGAAATATTAAACTTTTTACAAATAAGAACTGTATTACATTTTCTAAGTGTGGTAACTTGGCAAAATTATAAAACGAGTTGGCAAATATGAAAATTTGACTTGGCAATTTAAGGTCTTCTCCCCCACCAATAAAAAGTCTTAGCGATGGCCCTGGGCCCTATGATTCCACAGGGGAACATAGTGTCTTGTATGGAATGTCAAAGCATTAAAAAATCTAAATGAATAAAGAATCCCAAACATGAAGATCAGATTAAAAGGAAGCAATTTATTAACAATTTATTATTATAAAAACTTCAAGGGGGCTTGTACCGGGCCCCAAAGTGCCAGGGATTTAATTCGCATGTAGCTGGGTATAATTTTTTTTTTTTTTTTTTTTTTTTTTTTTTTTTTTTTTTTTTTGTAGTTATTAAAATAATGAGGAGACGGCGCTAAAAGTATGTCGAATAAATTGAAAGCAATTTGCATCATTTTTAAAGAAGCTGTACCAAGGGCCCAAAGAAAGCGATTAATATTCATAAATAGTGGCAGCTGAAGTCTAAGAAATTTTTTTGGTGTTCATGTCGTTGTTGTAGGACCTAAAACGTTGCTAGAAAAAAAAGCTAATGAATCCGACCATTTTTAAAGGAGCTATGATAGAGGGCCCCATAGGGGCCAACTGACGAATACAACCAGGGCCCTAACATGAAAACATGTTAAAATGTATTAGTACACAGCGCTTTAGACCTTTAATTAGTCAAAATTAAGCATAGAGTATGAATTATTCGCAAGAAAAGTATATTTTTAAATGCACCAATTGTTTGGGTAAGCGTTAAAAAAGAGTCCCAGGGCCTGAATAAAAATTTCAGGGTGTTGGTTCTGACATAAAACTTCAAAATTCAGCTTTAAAATTTTGCACTGAGAAGGTGAGAAATTTAGGGAGTGAAAAAGGTTTAGCGCCCAAAAAGATCAAGGGGCCCTAGGTCGGCCCTGTGATTACCTAGGGGGGGGGGGGCAGTGTATTATATGAAATGTAAGAATTTGAAAATATCTAAATGGAACAGGTATCCCAAAAATGAAGATCGAATTAAATGGAAGCAATTTATTAACAATTTATTATCACAAAGACTTAAAAGGGGCCTAAAACGGGCCCCAAGGGTCAAAGGTCATTACTGAAAAGTAAAAAAGGAAAGAATATCTAAAAGGAGAAAGGTGCATCAAACTGAAGAAGATTAGATAAAAAGGAGTCAAGCTATTAAGAATTTGGCGCATAAAAATTTTAAGGGGCCCAGGGCCCCTGGTCCTTAAAATATTAAAAATCTGATCCTCAGGTGCATCAGGACCTACCTTGGACAATATTCACCTAAAATTTCAGATTTCTACGTGCGATAGATTTTGCTAACCATAGCAGGCACACACTCACACACACATACGCAGACACACACAAACAGAGCGTTTTGTTATCTTATTAGTATAGATAAGAAGAAAGATTTTCTAGAATTTGTAGATACTTTTTGTGTTATTCAACCGATCAGAAGTCCATATTTTCTTCGTTATACTAGCTTCGTTGGGGTCGGCAAACAAGCTGGCGCGTAGTGATGGGCGATAACGAGAAGTTTTTCTCGATTTTCTCGATTGTATGAACATCTCGACAACTTTCGATTGTGTAAAATTTTTCTCGATGACTGCAGTTTGCAATTGCTTTTATACCATACAGGATTCAATTTTATCAAGAGTCTACTACAGGTGAATGAGTCGGTGTTAATAAAGACACGACGGATTAACTCGCTAGTGAGACCCTCCTTTCATTGGTGTCTCTAATTTATACGCAATCTTGTAATATGAAATCTCGAACTGGGTCCTCGTTGTACACGGCATCATATACCAAACGCGATGTGCAAGCACAGCAAAATCTTGTAAACAACAACAACAAAATTCGAATTGAACGAACAACCGAACGTAATCTCGAATTGAACGTTAAATTTTGAAAACTGCCCCCCCACCCAATATGACGCAGTGGGGGGGGGGGGGGATATATAAAATCGATGTGCATAAGATCAATAAGTGGTCACATGCCAAACAACAACTTCCTGCTTTTCTAAATTCCATGTATATTATAAATATTATTTATTGCAAAATCCGTAAAAAAAAAAAAAAAAAAAAAAAAAAAAAAAAACATTTTGTGATTGCCGACAGAAGTCAAGACTTGGACATATTTTTTAATCGTCAGGAAATATTTTATTGTGCAGGAAATACAAGGACCAAGTAACCGCGGTAAATTAACGCCTATACGCAAGAGGAGGCCAGAGTCCCAGCAGTGGTGAACAATATTTATATGATAAAGATGTCATACACGAACGTGACCCAGATTGACGGGAGAAACTTTTTTGTGCTACATTGGTAATGTATGAAGCATAAGCTTTCAATAAACATATTACATCAAAAAATGAAAAATGCCCCCCTGTCCCCCTGTCCCCCTTCCCCAAAATAACCGGTGCTATGGGGAAAACCGTAAAACTGCAAAAAGAGTGGCGAAGAAAAGTTAGCTATGCTATATTTTTTCTCCCCGCTGTAGCTCCATTAAGCAAAGTTATAGCCTTTTAAAAATTGAAATGAAGTGAAGAAATGAGCAAAATTATGTTAATGAATAACCAACAGGGGGGGGGGAGTTAACAGCCCCGCCTGTGCCATATAGCTTAAACTTTTAAGTTAAAATTGGTAGAGAAAAAAATGAGCAATATTTTAAAGTGTATGTTGGGGGGGGGGGAGGGTTGGTCAAGCCCCTCACCTTTGGAATAGGTCCTCAAAGAAGGAACTTTAAAACAATGTGCCTAGGTTACAGTAACAATGTGACTAGTTCATGTTTTTTTCCATCTCAAAAAAATTTCCAATACGCCTAAGGTCGTTTTCAATTAAAAAATTCGATCTAAAATGATAAAAACGCAAAAAGCTTCGAAAACTGCCACCCCCCCCCCCTCCGCCGTGGGAACCAAATTCGGAAGGGGGGGGGTAAGAAAGCATCATAATATGAAAGAGTAATTCGAGATCTTCAAGATGATATACAATATGACGGGTTTAAAAAAGTGAAAATTGTCCCCCTTTCCTGCCCCCCGTCAGTCCACCCTTTCAGAGCCGTCCTTAGGGGTGTGCCACAGGTGCGACCGCACAGGGCCTCGCGCCTCGGGAGGCCTCGCAAATGGCTTTAAAAAAAGTTTCAATTTAATAAAAAAATATTAAAATTTTTAGCTTTTGTTTTACTGCAAGTTTTTTTATTTCACGATAAAATTTAGATATTTAAAAATATTTATTTATAAAATGGCGGACATTCGAAAACAGAAAATATTGCTTGTAGTCGTCTGGTCTATACCTAATCAATAGAAGTTTGAATACTTTGTTTTTCGTACTTGTTGCGACATTATTACAGAAGACAAAATAGTATACATGAATAAAAACTCTTAAAAGTAAAACAAAACAAAAAAAAAAAAAAAAAAAAAAAAATGGTTGGCGCTACCCTGCAGGTCGCGACTGAATAGGAACACTATGCCCACTCACCCCACCCCCATCATCTCTTCCCCTCTTGTAGACACATTGGCGGTTAATAAAGTAGCCAATGCTGAAGTAACAATAAAAAATTAATTTTAGTACTATATAACACTTGAATTAAACATTCAATATTTTTTATTGCTGTTGGCTCAGAAGCTCAAATATTTATTTACTTGGAATTCAAACTTGTGAGAATATTTTTTGGATTTATTAGATTGTTTCTCTCAGCCAGGAATCGTATTTTGTAGAGGTAAATATTATATTTTTACATTTTATATGATTAATATGAAAACTGGAATCACCAATCTCACCAAATATAGCATGATTAATGACTACCTATTTCGTAATGGAAATTTGGATAAATAACGTTCTATTTCATCATAGCAACATTCGGCCATACAAAGACATATATTTTCTTAAATTTATCTTGCATTATCCAAATCTGACAAAAATTAGCAAAAAAACTTATATTTTCTCTGCTTCAAAACACTGTATTTCTCTGCTTTCTGCAAATCAAATACATTCATTCCAAGCATTTATCATAATCGTTATTCGTTTCAGATATAAATATTCACATTATACCGTTCATATAAAAATTTCATTCCAGTTTTCATACATGTAAAAAATAAATTTCATATCAAAGTGTTTTAACATTTTTTGTCAAAGTGTAAAATAGGTATCACAGTTCATGTATATTGTATTTAAACGTCTGATTCACCGAAAATTCAGTTTCGTTTTCTGCCTAAAGTCTGAGTTTCGCCGAAAGTTCGTTTTTAGCGAAAATACTGCCAAAAATTCGGCCGGACCGTTCTTTCAGGTGGTTACAAATTACATTAGTCATTGATTTTAATTGTATCGGTTTAAATGAGACAGTATTTATTGCTATGAAACCTCAAAGTTTATAATTATCAATCAGGACTCACTCAAGACGTGAATGCAATTTATAATAACGTAAGCAATGCATTAAGGGCTAAACTTTGAAGACTCTTTTCAAGTACTCATTTAAAGCTGCAGTAATAGAAAATTTTTAATTTCAAACCGCGGAAATGTTTCTAATTCTGTTTGAGGTAGTGCTAGTACAACAAATGATCATTTACAAGAAATATTTAAAAAATAAATCAAGGTATGTATACCGATTTTTTTTTTTTTTTTTTTTTTTTTTTTTTTTTTTTTTTTTTATTAGATGAAATTCGTATAGTTAGAAAATCATCTTGTATCGTTAATGAATTAATAATATGTTATTTTATATGAAAATTAAAAGTTTTGGTTAAAGGTACATATAAAATTTGAGCAACACGTATAATTAATAATTTTGCATATTTAATAAACACGTTTAATTAATTATTATGTCTGTATTAATTACTTTAAAAAAATGTTTGGAAATTTTCGCTTTTGTTTTCGGATGAAAATAGATTACCGAAATTCGGTTTCGGTTGCTGTTTCGGTCTTAAAAACCTTTTTTAATAGATCCTTAAAAAGTACGATAGTTCAGCTGAACTATCGTAATCTTTTTCTTTTCTTTTCTTTTCTTTTTCTTTCTTTTTTTTTTTTTTTTTGACGCTGTTTTTCTATTTTTCAAACTTTCAAATGCATCTAATGTTTGTGAATCATTCTCATAGAAAAAGATATGTAGGGGAAGTGGGGGCACATTGGGACACTTTTTATAAAATAATATTTTTTTCAAATTTAAAAATGATTTAGTACTTTGATGTTATTTTATCTTATTCCTTATAGTATTGGCCATCTTTTAAATACTAAACGGACAGTGTACCATTAATATTTAAGTAGAAATAATTAAAACAAAAATTATGAAAACTTGTCCCAATGTGCCCCGTGCATGGGGCACATTGGGACAGCACTGATTTTAAGATGGGGCACATTGGGACAACCATCTTATTTTTTTATCTAATGACAATATTACAAAATAATTTCTTAAACTAAATGAAATGCTTATTAAACAGTAAATTAATACAAAGAAATGATAATGAATAATTGATTTAATGGAGAAATGAAGTTGTTACAAAATAATCAATGAATAACACCCACATTTTAACGCACATCATAATCTTGTAAATCTGTGCAAAATTTAAAGTTGTATAGGATCGCGTTGATGTTCCAGGCAATGATATTGGGCATGGCAGTTTTAGAACTATGTCATTTAAATTAATTGCACTTGCATCTGCAGATTCTGGGAAAATGAAATTCCATAATTTACCCTTTCTTCTTAGAAAAGACACTTTAATTTCTTTCTTTCCTATCCTATCAATTTGACCAATATAATGAATTGGCTTGGATCCTACAAAATTTTTTGCAAGGAATTTCACCAGTACAAAATCATTAACCTGCAATGCATCTGTTGATGGATCAAATATCTTTAGCTTTTGATACACGTCAATATCATCGTATGATTCACATTCTGAATTGCTGTCCACATTAAAATCTAAACTGGAACTTCATCTAAAAAACTCTGTTTCAAGTTAACTCGAAATCGCTCATCCCCCCCCCCAAAAGCATCAATCTGGGGGGGGGGGGCAAGATTCTAGAAGGGAAAGGCCTCGCAGAAGTTCTCGCACCCGGCCTCGCTTTCCCTAGGGACGGCTCTGCACCCTTTCGCCCCCAATTTCCTGCAACAGACATTTTCATTTTTTTACATTTGATAAATAATATTTACGGAATGATTCGATGAAAAAAACCCACACTTAAATTGATAGGTATAGTAGAAATCGCTACAGTTTTAAACATATGTTCGTCATCTCTCCAGCCCCCTCTTTGAATTTTTTTTAATAAATAATATTTATTGGGGGGTACTAGGTACGTGACAGCATGGTAAGACTAAAATACCAGAAACTTTGAAAATTGTCTTCATTTCACAAGTTATTGTCATATTCTCATGCTTCTTTCTGTACCTCGTTTTTCGATAAAACTTTCATTTCACAAAGCTTCATCGGCAAAACGCTGCTCGATAAAGCTCCCCATGTCTGTTCTCAGCGAGAACGAAAATTATCCTTATAGAAAAAGGCATTCATCAGCAAACCACAAGCTTCTCGAAATGCCGCTTTTATCAAGGTTAAATTTCATCTCGAAGTTACAAGTCCTTCGATATACCTATTTCATTTATGTAAATTTTTATCGCGATGAAATGGTTTTCTCGAAATGCCTGACTTTCGGGATGATGACTGATCGGAATAAGATTTGCTGAAATGAGAGGCATATACGAAAGCTCTTTTATTCATTCTTTCATATTATGAATCTTTCTACTTTTGGAGTTGAATTTTAAGGGGCGGGAGAAGGCTAGGGGGAGGGGGGAGCGATGAGGGGGCGAATTTTTTAAATCGTAGCTATTTCGACAATAAATCATATTTTTGGTGTGGATTTTTTTATGGAACTCTCCGGTAAATTTTATTTATTAAATATAAAGATTTTAAAGTGGAGCTGCATCATTTTTAGGTGTATTCTAGGAAAAATAAGTGAACCCACGGGTGACATGTAAATTTCAAACCTTTTTTTTTTAACCCGTCATGTTATATGTACATCATCGGAATGTTTTGGCACCTCCCTTTCATTTTACGAACCTTTCTCCTCCTGGAGTTGAATTTAAGGAGGAAGGGGGGGGGGTGGTGAGAAACCGATAAAAAGGTGAATTTTTTAAAACGTTGCTATTTCGACAATAAATATCATTTTAGATGTGGAGGTTTCTTTTGTGGAACTCTTCGGTAAATATAAGTTATTAAATATAAAGATTTTAAAGCGGGGACGTCATTTTTAGGTGTATTTTGGGAAAAATGAGTGAACCCACAGGTGACATGTAAATTTCAACCACTTTTTTGGACGTGCCATGTATATCATCGGAATTTTTTCGCACCTCTCTTTTCATTTTACGAATATTTCTCCTCCTGGAGTTGAATTTCAGGAGGGAGAGGGGGAACAATAAGAGGGTGATTTTTTTAAAATCTTAGCTATTTCGACAATGAATGTCATTTTAGATGTGGTTTTCAGAGGAGCGCTCCGGTAAATATTATTTCATAAATACAAAAGTTTAAAATGGGGACTGCGTGATTTCCTGGTGCATTCTCTGAAGAAAAAGTAACATTACGGCCACGGGTGAGGAGTAAATTTCAAACTTTTTTTGGATCCGTCATGTGATATGTCATAGGAAAGGTTTCGGAATACTCTTTCATATTATGGACCTTTCTCTTCCTGCAGTTTAATTTCAGGACGGAGGAGCGACGGGGAGTGATTTTTTTAATCGTAGCTATTTCGAGAATAACTATCATTTTAGAAGTGGTTTCTTGATGGAACCTTCTAATAAAAATTGCTAATTATAAACATTTTAAAGTGGAGGATGCGTGATTTCCGGGTGTATTCTGTTAAGAAAAAGTAAACCTGCGGATGAGGAGTAAATCCAAATCTTTTTTTGGACCCTGCATGTGATTGATAATTGGAATATTTTTCGAACCATTCTTTCACATTATAACGTTTCTCCTTCTGGGGTTGAATTTCCGCAGAGGGGAGGGGAGCGATGAGGGGTGAATTTTTTGAATCGTAGCTATTTTAAGAATAAATTTCATTTTAAATGTGATTTTTTGATGGAGCCCTTTGGTAAAAATATTTTATTAAATATAAACATTTTAAAGCGAAGCTGCGTGATTTCCGGATGTATTCAGGGAAGAAAAAAAATAGTGGAGTAGAGAGGAGTAAATTTGAAGCTTTTTATAGATCCGTCATATGATATATCAACGGAAAGTTTTCAAACCACTCTTTCATATTATGAATCTTTCTTCTCTTTTCCTCAATTTGGCCTCCTTACAGAAGCGCTTTTCAAACTTTTTTGAAATCATTTCGTTTTTGTGGATTCAGATCTGCCTTTTTTTATGGAGACTTCCAATATATAATTTATAATGTATGAAAAATTCACAAACTCTGAGGACAGGCTGTATTCCGGGTGTTGCAATAGTTGGAATTCTAAAGGGAGTGTTTTTATATCTTTTGTTGACTCCTCTTTCGTGATATATCATTAGAAAGCTCTGTAATTACTATTTTATTTTATATACCTCCCGCACTCATCCCCCCTCACTTTGTCCCCGTGGGAAGCTCTTTAATAAATTTAACCGACACCCATCATGCGATGTATTGTTGGAAAGCCTAATGACCATTTACTCATATTATGCATTTTCATTGCTCCTACACTACTTTGCCCCCCGGGTGGTCCGTTTAATGAATTTCAATAGAGAGTCTTCTAATAATGGGAGAATTGTAGATCGTATCTCAATTGACGTACAAAAATCAATAAAAGATTTTGATCACTTTTAATATCCTTTTAGTTCATGTTCTTTCACTAGGAGTGCTTTTGATTATTTTTTCTTTGGCCATTTTGCTACTCACGATTTTACAACATTTTGAAACCAAGGGACGCCGTTAGATTACTTTTCTACTATTGCGCTTCCATTATAACATCATTTTGGTTTGTTGTTGTTTTTTAAATTCATTTGTTTTCAGTTACCATGTATTTATTAAATTATGCTTTGTAAACATGTAATAACAAAGATTTTAATAATCGATTGTAAAACATCTCGATTGCAGATTCTCGAAATTAATCGATGACTTTATCGAATGTGCTTTTTTACGATTACGATTTTTATCGAATAGGAAATTTTCGAGAATCGCCCATCACTACTGGCGCGACATTACACATTCGACTGGACATTCTGCTGTCTGCTCTTGAACTACTTTTGCATGATGCGAAGCGCAAGGAGTATATTGACGGACACGCAAAACATCTACTCTAGCACTTTGATTTTTTTTATTGCTAACTTTCAGGTATGTGCAGGGCATTTTATAGGAGGTTAGGCTAGAAATTAAAATCAATAGTTTTTTTAACCATCAGTTTGGGGCCCCTTAGGCTTGGAGGCCCCGGGGCAGTGCCCCGGCGGTAGTTACGGCCCTGCATATGCAGTTTACCATAATACATAGAAGCTTTTCTGCTTCTACTCTTTTCACAGCCTTCTTCATGATTTTCAAACTGACATATTTGTTACCGTTTAGTCCTTTTCCATTGTCTAAGTTTTTCTATTATTTTCTTCAAAAGAGTTAACAAACATTTAGGAAATTGTTTCTATATTGTTTGGATATGCACACAGAGGCGGATAACCCATTAGGCTGAGTAGGCTGAAGCCTAGGGGCCCAGAAGAAAAGGGGGCCCGGTACTAAAATTTTCCTTATATAAAGAACAAGAAAATATTCTTTTACATTGGTCGATCATTAATACAAAAGACGTGCGAAATTCTTTGTCGTAATCTTTTATATTTTAATCATCAATGATTTATGAGTTAATGAAGCAAGCTTGTGTTTTAATTTTGCCAGTATATACCACTTTGAAGGAGTGAAAGGGGGCCCTCAGGAAGTCAAGCCTAGGGGCCCGGGTGGTAGTTAATCCGTTTCTGTATGCACATACTGTTCCATTTGCCTCCAATTTGAAAATTTTACATTAGTTTTTATTCTATGCTTTATGCTGGCTTTTTTTTCCCTTTTATTTTTGTTTTTACAAACTCTCTGGGGCCATTCCATGAAAAGAGGTAAATTGACAGCAGCCTTCTTCATGATTTTCAAACTGACATATTTGTTACCGTTTAGTCCTTTTCCATTGTCTAAGTTTTTCTATTATTTTCTTCAAAAGAGTTAACAAACATTTAGGAAATTGTTTCTATATTGTTTGGATATGCACATACTGTTCCATTTGCCTCCAATTTGAAAATTTTACATTAGTTTTTATTCTATGCTTTATGCTGGCTTTTTTCCCCTTTTATTTTTGTTTTTACAAACTCTCTGGGGCCATTCCATGAAAAGAGGTAAATTGATAGTCATTTTTAAAATGTTGTTTAAATAAATATTTTTGGTATTTACTGATTGGCAACATGTCAAATTTTATCTTTTGAGTAAGAATGTAAAGTTTATCTTTTGTGGATTGGCAATACAACAGTTTAAAGATGGCTTCCATGTGCAAGCAAGTATGTTGCGTTTTACAATAAATTTTGAGTGAGTTTTTTTAATAAAGAAAATCCAGTGAAACTTTTGAAATCAACATTTTCGGTAAGTCTAATATTCATTGTTTATATTTCACTAAACTGAAATATATAAGATAATTTCAAATAATTTTTACAGCACACAAAAAGAACTTTGTTTCTGTGTCCCACACGTGACATAAAACATGAACTTTTTCACATAGGAGAAAAAAGGAACGCATTTATTTTGTTTAATTGGCATTTCTAAAGCAGTTTAGTGTAGTACACTTATCCTATGCTAGTTAAAAACAAGGCTAACTTATCATAATATCATAAGATTATGATAAGGAGGCCTTAGTTAAAAATTTGGAGGACATTTTTATTTGGAGAAAAATATCAAAACAAAATTGTCCCGCACGTGACACTTTACGAGCGGGACGATTATTTTTGTTTTCTGAATGTTAAATAGAGATTTATTCTAGCATAGTTTTAGCAGTTTAATGATTATTTTGTCCTAAGAACTTATTCTATGTAACTAAAACGAAATTAAGATATATTTTTTTTAATTTTCATGATATTTCCATTTTTTTTTTCTTTTTTTGTGATGCTAATATTTTTTATTTCCATTTTTTTATAAATTTATTTTAATAAAATTTGAACACTTTGATGATTATTTTTATTTTAAGAACATATTGTTTTCCAGCAAGAATTGATCTACTTAATTTATAGGAATTTTTTCTATACAATAAGAAGAGTGTGCGTTTAAGAACTTGTTATTATTCTACAGAAAAAATAATAAAACTTCTTATCTATATTCTGTTTTTCTAAGTTTAATTCTATTTTAAGTTCAATTTTTCTATGAAATTAAGTAACTTTAGACAAAAGCGTTTATAATTGATAAAGTTTGTTATTTATTTAGCTGAAATTGAAAGATCTAAGTCTACTAGTGCTAGAAGAATGAAAAGGATGAGAGAGAAAATGTCATTAGAAAATCCTAATTTCCAAAAAGAAGAAAATAAAAGGATCAGAAACAGCAGTTTCTTTTAAGATGGGTGAATGGGTAGTTGTGAAATATGACGGCATTAATTATCCTGGTGAAATTACAAACACCCATCATGATAGTGTTGAGTGTCTGTCATGATAAAAAGTGGTAAATTCTACAAGTGGCCACAGTATCCAGATAAAATTCTATATTCATTTAAAAATGTAGTAAAAAAGATATCAACCCCCACTGTAGCTAATAAAAGAGGTTGTTTCAAATTTCTAGAAAATTTTTGAATTTTTGTTTATACATTTTTACATATGTTTAAAAATGTCAATTTGAACATTTACTTTGTACAAAAAAGGTTAAAATAAATATTTTTGTATTGTAAAATGTATAACATGCATTTTCTTTTTTGCATTCCTTTATTTTCTGATTTTTGAAAAGGTTACTTGAATGATATTTGCAAATGTCCCACACGTCACAACCGTGTCCCACACGTGACACTATACGTTATATTTTTTTGGTAATTTAAAAATTTATTTTTCAAATAAGAATGCTTAATTCATGAGCATTAGGCCTTTAGCCTCTAATACATCTTTTTTGTTTTGAAATTGCAAAATTAGTAGAGCAGAAATGTTATCTGGATTATACAGCAAATTACAAGTGGTTGACTTCAGATGTCCTGCACGTGACGCATGCAAATTAATTAATAACTAAATCAGTAAACCAGTTAGGAAAAGTCTGTCCCTGCCTGAGATATTGTTATATCAAATATAAACTTACAAAAATATGTTTATTCTTATTTCTGAAAAATCTTAAGCCCTTTAACACAATTTTGGTGGAATTAGGGTGTCTGATTGTCCCGCACGTGACAGTGGAATGGTCCTCTGATATTTTTTATTTTATAAAAGCAACCCGATTACAATCTTTGTATCTCAATATAGTTAATTAATAATAACTATTTCTAACTCTTTCTATTTAATAAATTTTATTCAAATTTCCTTAAACAGCTTTCCAGTTTTTCGCTACTTAAACAAGTTGGAAATTGCAAGTGAACGTAGCAAATGAGGTGCGTTCGTACGATAACGAAGTTTTAAAAATATTCAGATTTTGCTGATATAGTAGAGCGTACTTCGGATACAATATAGTAGTCGAAATCTTCGTGTTTCTGTAAATATGCAGGAAGTAATTTTTATACACCTCAGCAACGTATATCTTATTCATAAAATGCGAAATAGTTGAATATAATTAAAACACGCCCCAAACAATGTTTCCCCGTATAGCATTATGTAGTGGAATACTTTTGTGTGGCCCTGTAATTTAATAATAAAAATTCTTTGCATCACAAATTGTACAGAATGCATATTTTAGTATATATTTCATAGATTCATGCCAATTCTATTATGTTCGAATGAGTGTAACTTCATTAAAATGCATTTGAAACATTTATTCCCATTGACCGTAATGTAACGTAATCTTTTTGATTGTCCCTGTAATTGATCTATGCATCCGATTTTCATAACATTTGAAATGACTCGACAAAATTACGCAATAATTATATGTTTTAAATTTTCAAACGATTAAAATGCATTTGAAACTTTTTTCCCCATTGACCGTAATGTAACGGAATACTTTTGATTGTCCCTGTAATTGATCTATCCATCCGATTTTCATAAAATTTGAAATGACTCGACCAAATTATGGTATAATTATGTATTTTTAATTTCAAACGATTCGGTTGGGTAGTTTTTGCGTTGTTATATGCAGACGGACGGACTGAGCGACAAAAAATAGGTGCTACGTATTTGCATAATTACGAACGCACCTAAAAAGAATAATAACGCTCTTTTTAGCACTTTCCAACAAAGTTGAAAAGTGCTTATGCATTCGGCCGTCTGGCCGCGCTCTAACTCCCGTAAATATACTCGGATTGCTATGAAATTTTTATATGTTATTGAGGTTTATCCTAGCACGAACCCTATTGAAAATGAAGTATCTACCATGATTAGTTTATCTACAGAGAGAATCAAAAGTTTCCCATTACATTACAGCCTATGGGGAAAAATCGTTAATATACTCGGATTGCCATGAAATTTTAGGACATTATTGAAGTTTACCCTAGAACGAACTCTACTGAAAATGAAGTATCTACCATGATTAGTTTATCTACAGAGATATTCAAAAGTTTCCCATTACATTACGGCCTATGGGGGAAAAATCGTTAATATACTCGGATTGCCATGAAATTTTAGGACGTTATTGACGTTTACCCTAACACGAACCCTATTGAAAATGAAGTTTCTATTATGATAAGTTTATCTACAGGGCGAATCAAAAGTTTTCCATTACATTATGGCCCATGGGGAAAAATCGTTAATATACTCGGATTGCCATGAACTTTTAGGACGTTATTGACGTTTACCCTAGCACAAGTCCTATCGAAAATGAGGTTTCTACCATGATTAGTTTATCTACAGGGCGAATCAAAAGTTTCCTATTACATTACGGCCTATGGGGAAAAATCGTTTCAAAAGAATTTTAAAGGAATGTTATACCCTGTCAAAGGTATTAAAATATGCATTCTATAAAATATAAGGTGAAAATGTAGCTATTATTCATTTACAGGGCCACACAAAAGAATTCCATTAGATAATGGCAAAAGGGGGAATTGTGTGTGACATATTTTATATATTGAGCTTTTTCATGTATAATAAAATTGATATGTGTCACTGAAGCTTAATATAAATTATACGCTACTGTCTTGCATAATATGAAGTACATAGCATTTACAGGGCCACACAAAAATTTCAAATAGTATATTCTTTCCGAAGTACCGTATATGTGTCCGATGATGGCGGATGGAGGGATGAAATGCATTTTGATTATGATATTCGCGTTTGTATTTCGCTAAATATATGCACATTATATGGTGTGTATAAATGTTATAGTTGATATATAGGGCTACCCAAAAGAGCTCACCAACGTTACTGAATATGAGCGTAAATTATTTAAACGTGGTTCTTAAATAAGCTATGCATTTTTACGTTGAGCTGCATTCAATTTACTGAGAAATGTTTGCAGAATATAGATAAAGGGATATACAGGGCCACGCAAAGAACTCGGTACATGGACGCCTATGAATGATAATTTATGAGAATGTGATTTCAGTTGTTTTAAACGTGTTTTAGTTTACAATAAATTTTAGCCTAATGTTGACGTGTAATAAAGGTAGAATGTAAACTACAGGGCTGAACAAAAGTATTCAAGTATGTTTCCATCTAATAGTATGAATTGCTGAAAAAGAAATTTCAAGCTACTAGGTATTTTCTTGCTGAGCTAAATTTTCGCATTATATGAACTGACATATGAAATACAGGGCTGTTCTAATGTACTGGAATACATATTTGGGTATATTTGGCTATACACTATTATTTCCCTAAATAACAAAGTTTTGTTAAAGTTTTCATTAAGTGTTGGAAAGTGCTTCATAATCTATGCTTAACGCATGATTTTTCTTACTTGTTTTATTGAACGATTTAAAAATGAAATTATTCTCATCCATACTTAAAATTTTTACCGTTGAAGCAAATTTTTAGCCAGTTAAAAAAAATTCTAAACATCATTAATTGGTATTTAAGAAATTTCTAAAAATATCAGGAAATGTAATTTTTTTCCTCGATTAGCTATAAGACGGAAAGAGGAATTCCACCTGAAAGATAGCCAACACAGATCGTAAATGAAAATCAAAGGAATCAAACTATTGCTATGACAACATGTTTATTTTTCTTTAGAATAAATAATGGATTTTTTTTATTGTTTTAATGATTGCATGCAGATTTTATTTATTTATTTATTTATTTATACTAATAATGGTTTAGAGCAGCGATTCCCAAATTTTATTGGTACGCGACCCATATTTAAGCAAAAACATTTTTCGCGACCCACCTAATATAGTGTTGTACATCAGTATGGAAATTATTGTATGACCTCTATATAAGCTATCGGTTATCCTATTCTACGAAAAAGGTAAATTTTTATACGAAGGATTCACTATCAATAAAAACAACAATCCGTAATTAGGATGTGCGTAAGCGGAATAATAATTAACACTACACACAAACTACACAGATAATTAAAAATACCTAATTCCTTTCAAAACATAACTTTATAATCAGTGCGTTTTCTGGCACTGGTTTTTACCGATGAGGGCATCTATATATGAGGGTTAAAACTAGTTAATTTCAACCATAATTCACTTTGAACACACAGTTTTTTCTGTACTTGTTTTTCAAAAAAAAAAAGCCGTACAAAACGCATGTCCACATGAGTATGTTGTGTTGAACTCTATCAAGGAATTCAAAGCTCATTTAAATGTCTCTGGGTATTCTGATTGTACATTTCTTCTTGTGGAAATTAAGGAATTTCGCTCGAAATATTATTTGCTGTTGAAATTGTTATATATTTAAAACAGATGAAATACAAAATATTTTTTGTCATACAAAACTCGGTTGTTTCCGCGACCCTCTAAAAAGCCGCCGCGACCCACCAGTGGGTCGCAACCCATAGTTTGGGAACCGCTGGTTTAGAGGTTCCCTGTATAGTGGTTGTCAGTTTAATGATTTGTAAGAGCAAAGCAACTCGAACCAGATACAGAGTTTTTCTGTGTTATAGGCCAGCGGTTCCCAAACTTTATTGGTACACGATCCACCTTTAAATAATAATAATAATAAAAAAATCGCGACCCACCTATTATGATATTGTATATCAGGTAATGGAAATTGTTGTATGACCTCTATAGATTATCTCTTATCCTATCCATGAAAAAAGGCAATTTTTCATACGAAAAATGCACTATCAAATAAATAAATAAATAGATAAATAAGAATTCATAATTTCAATGTATGTAAGTGGAATAATAGCACAACACACAAACTACAAACATAGTTAAAATTACATTTATTACTATCAAAACATAACTTTATAATAAGTGCACTTTCTGGCACAGGTGTTTACTGATAAAAGCATCTATATCAGGGTTAAAACTTGTTAATTTCAATCTTACTTCACTTTCAACACACAGTTTTTTCTATACCTGTTTTTCAAAAACAGCCGAGTACAAAAAGCATGTTTACATGAGTATATTGTGTTGAACTCCATCAAGGAATTCAAAGCTCATTTAGATGTTTCTAGATATTCTGCTCGTATATTTCTTAATATGGAAATTTAGGAATTTTCTTGAAACATTATTTGCTGTTGAAATTGTTATACTTTTCAAAAGATGAAATACAAAATATACAGGGTGGTCATAAAAAAACGTTGCCGATATATGGAACTCTAGCGGCCAGTCCGCTCAACCGATCGAAGTGAAATTTTAAATATAGCTATTCAGAGGTATGAGCTCAAGATTTTGCGAACGGCAACAAAATGGTGCTCACGGTTACGGTTATAGTTACAGAAACTTGAAAATTTCCAATGGCAACATTCATTTTTTTTTCATCGCAAAATGCTCAGCGCATGCGAAAGCCCTAAAGAGCGTTGGAACCGTACGTGTATCGCTAGAAACGGACTTGTTATGCACGCACAAAAAACGATGGCACCCATGTGGAAAATGTTTAATCAAAATAAAAGTTTTAGTTTCTCCGATCTGTATTGTAATCAGAGATTAGTGTACTGACTCTGCGTCATATGCAAATTTCCTCCTTGCGCCCCAATCGAGTTTTTCTATGGGGGGGGGGGTGATTAAAAAATATATATTTTAGCTGAGTCTACACTATGAACACATCCAATTAAAATCATTCTTTGTTTGCTAAAGCATTAAAATTTTAATAATATCAGCAGTTAAATTGAAGTTTTAAATGTCTTAGCGCCCTTAGTTTTGTACAAAAAAAGCAAATATTAAATTTTCAGAATTTTGCTTAAAATCGCAGATAATTTATAATATATTCCGATGAAGTTTCGTAAAAGTACGATAGATAAAATGTGTGGAAAAGGCTTTTTACTGCATTGATTTCCCTTTAAATGATTCAAAGGTCCAATCTTTAAATTAATTTTTGTTTTACATTTTTTCAATGCATTTGTATGACCAAAATGCTACAACTTCAAACTTTTTTTCAATTTACACGATATTTTTTATATGCGACCCTTATGGTGCACTTCTTCGGGCTCGGATTTTCTGTAATATGAATAGTATATTTAAAAAAAAAAAAAAAAAAAAAAAAAGATAACTTGTAGATAGAAATTTTTTTTCGTATATTTATAGATTTCATGACATTTTATTTATTTGTTCTTAAATTAATTAACTTTTGGAAAATATGTTCCTTACGGTTATAAATCACATTTGTAAGAAAAAATTGAAAAAAAAAAAATGCTATAAAATGAAAAATTGGAAAAGTAGCGTGATTTATTTTTTGAAAATAATAATGATGCATTTTTAACTTTGTGCATTTTTTTTTCTAGGTTAAAACTTTTTTAAGCTATTGCATAGCTTTTATCGCGGGCTTTGAGCGCGGTGACCGAATCCAAAAATTCCGTAACGCGAAAAATCCTAACACATCCGTAACGAAAAAACCTAACACTCGGCTAACGTCGTTTCCGTTCGGAAAACTTCGGGACGGTATCCTTCGGTAGACTTCGGCAGACATTGACGTGGTATTTTTCAGATATTAGCATATCAAGTCTCAAACTTATGTTTCTTATGATCTAATTTTCATAGCGCGGCCAAATTTTGTTTCGTAATTTATTATGAAATAGTGTTTATTTTGGTGATCTTATTTATTTTGGTGACAGGAGACCCCCCCACCGTGAGGGTCGAAAAATTTAAAATGCTTATAACTCGCGATCTAACTTTCGTAGCGCGGCCAAACTTTGTTTGGTAATTTATTATGAGACATTGTTAATTTCTGGTGACAAGAGACACCCCACGGTGAGGGTCGAAAAATTTAAAATGCTTATAACTCGCGATCTAATTTTCGTAGCGCGGCCAAACTTGTTTGGTAATTTATTATGAGACAGTGTTAATTTTTTGTGACAGGAGACCCCACACGGTGAGAATCGAAAAATTTAAAATGCTCATAAGTCGCGATCTAATTTTCGTAGCGCGGCCAAATTTTGTTTGGTAATTTATTATGAGACATTGTTAATTGTTGGTGACAGAAGACACCCCACGGTGAGGGTCAAAAAATTAAAAATGCTTATAACTCGCGATCTAATTTTGGTAGCTTGGCAAAATATTGTTTGGAAATTTATTATAAGACAGTGTTAATTTTTGGTGACAAGAGACCCCCCACGGTGAGGGTCGAAAAATTTAAAATGCTTATAACCCGCGATCTAATTTTTTTCGCGCGGCCAAATTTTGTTTGGTAATTTATTATGAGGCAGTGTTAATTTTGTGATCTAATTTTTTTAGCGCGGTCAAAGTTTGTTTGGTAATTTATTATGAGGCAGTGTTAATTTTTGGGGAAATTAGAACCACCACGGTGAGGGTCGAAAAATTTAAAATGCTTGTAACTCACGATCTAATTTTCGTAGCGCGGCCAAATTTTGTTTGGTAATTTAATATGAGACTGTTAATTTTTGGTGACAGGAGACCCCCCCCCCCCCCACGGTGAGGGTCGAAAAATTTAAAATGCTCATAACTCGCTATCTAATTTTCGTAGCGCGGCCAAATTTTGTTTGGTAATTTAATATGAGACTGTTAATTTTTGGTGACAGGAGACCCCCCCAAGGTGAGGGTCGAAAAATTTAAGATGCTTATAACTCGCGATCTAATTTTTTTAGCGCGGCCAAATTTTGTTTGGTAATTTATTATGAGGCAGTGTTAATTTTTGGGGACATTAGAAACCCCCACGGTGAGGGTCGAAAAATTTAAAATGCTTATAACTAGCGATATAATTTTCGTAGCGCGGCCAAATTTTGCTTGGTAATTTAATATGAGACTGTTAATTTTTGGTGACAGGAGACCCCCCCCCCCCCACGGTGAGGGTCGAAAAATTTAAAATGCTTATAACTCGCTATCTAATTTTTGTAGCGCGGCCAAATTTGTTTGGTAATTTATTATGAGACAGTGTAATTGTTGGTGACAGAAGACACCCCACGGTGAGGGTCGAAAAATTTAAAATGCTTATAACTCACGATCTAATTTTCGTAGCGCGGCCAAATTTTGTTTGGTAATTTATTATGAGCCAGTGTTAATTTTTGGGGACATTAGACCCCCTCCCCACGTTGAGGGTCGAAAAATTTAAAATGCTTATAACTCACGATCTAATTTTCCTAGCGCGAGCAAATTTTGTTTGGTAATTTAATATGAGACTGTTAATTTTTGGTGACAGGAGACCCCCCACGGTGAGGGTCGAAAAATTTAAAAGGCTTATAACTCGCGATCTAATTTTCGTAGCTCGGCCAAATTTTGTTTGGTAATTTATTATGAGTCAGTGTTAATTTTTGGTGACAGGAGACCCCCACGGTGAAGGTAGAAAAACTTAAAATGCTTATAACTCGCGATCTAATTTTCGTAGCGCGACCAAATTTTGTTTGGTAATTTATTAAGCTATTGCATAGCTATTATCGCGGGCTTTGAGCGCGGCGACCGAATCTAGAAATTCCGTAACGAGAAAAAATCCTAACACTCCGGCTAACGACGTTTGAGTTTGGCAGACTTCGGCGCGGTATCCTTCGATAGACTTCAGCAGACATTGACGCGGTATTTTTGCATAAGTTGATAAAAAATGCTATGCAATAGCTTTACCGCGGCAGTCCCCGAGTGCCACACATATTTTTTTCTTTATAAATCCACTTAATGATACAGCCTTGATCGAAAACTTGAACACCCCATTTTTTTCATGAGA
Source organism: Maratus speculifer (assembly GCA_964019185.1). Taxonomy (NCBI): domain Eukaryota; kingdom Metazoa; phylum Arthropoda; class Arachnida; order Araneae; family Salticidae; genus Maratus; species Maratus speculifer. The sequence goes on along the minus strand of OZ025292.1, from coordinate 309,526,597 downwards.
TTATTCCACAGAATTTCGACAAATTTTATTTTATTTTATTTTATTTGTTTTTTTATTAGGAAGGGAAATGTCTGCCATCATGAATTATCCTCGCCAATCCCCACTCAGCCCTCCACCAGGCTCTAAAAACGGTTTGTTCCCACGAGTTCCAATTATTTCCACTTTTATTTGCAAATACAGTGTCCAGATCAAAATTAAAAATAATAAACAGATAGATATAATCAATCAAAAGATAAACGCATGTATTTTAGAACTGCATCGCATAGAATTCAAATTAAAGTAATGACTTTTATCACACCAAATGAATATATATTTTTAGAGAACGTGATGAAAACATGAAACTACATTTTAAGAAAAAAAAAATCGTTGAAATTCAAATGAATTATAGCAGAATCAAATTAAAAGCTATTTCCTTTTACACTAATTTTTTAATTATATGTAATCAAAAGCCAATCGAAACAAATCCCTAAATCATACCAAGGAACTACGATTTAATACGTAAAAAAAGGGAACTGACATAGCCTTAAAATAATGAAGCTTCAACTTTAACCGCTTTTTCAAGGGTTAATTACTGCCGGGGCAAACTTCCGCCAGTAAATTTAAAAAGGGCTCATTTAAAAGCCTTAATAATGGAAATTTTCAATCTAAAATAATGAAAAAAAGTAGATATTTATTTTTACTTGTGGAAGTTCATTTCGACGGTATTCAAGCCCTGTGATTTTGCCTTATTGTGACAACCTAGTCAACCATTCGACAGTGTCAGTGAAAAAGCTTATAATTTTTTTATACTCTTTTATTTAAATATTATAAATGTTTACCATATTTGCGAAAGAAATTTTCCACGAAAAAGGCGCTTAAATAAGACGAAATTTTTTATTCAAATTAACTGATGGAGTTTTCTCTGGTGGTAATCAGAAACTGTTGATTCAATTTAAAAGAAACAACCTGCATCTTCTTTAGTAACTTGACTTGCACAAGTAGATAATACACTATATATCTCCTCTGTTTTTGGTGAGTTCGTAGTTATATACATACGTGACAACTATAGTCAACGTTCAGTCCGTTCGCCCGACTGTCCGTCTGTCTGTTCGCATATAATAACAAAAAAAAAACTATCCATCCAAATCGTTTAAAATTTAAAATATATAACTGTTGCATAATTTTGTTGTGACATTTCAAATTTTATGAAAATCGGATGAATTGTTCAATTACAAGGACAACCAAAAGTATTTCGTTACATTACGGCCAGTGGGAAAAAATACTTTCAAGTGCATTTTAATGATGTTACACTCTTTCGAGCATAATTAAATTGATATGCATCTATGACATAGATACTAAAATATACATTCTGCACAATCTTCGATGAAACGAATTCATTTTATCAATTTACAAAGGCACACAAAAGTGTTCCATTACATAATGACATAGGAAAAAACATTGTTTGGGGCGCGTTTTAATTATATTAAACTATTTCGCATTTTATGAAATTGATATACGTTGCTGAGGTTTTTTTACGGTTACTTCCTATATAATAGAAAGCAGATAGTATTTGCAGGGACACACAAAAGATTTTGGATACTTATACAATATCCGAAATACTGTATTGTGTACTATTACACCAAAATGTGGATATTTTCAAAATTTGGTTATAATACGAACGCACCTCATTTGCTACATTTGACTTGCAAATTCCGATTTGTTTATTCATAACTCTAACACATATACAAATTAAAAGCATAGAAGCGCTAATTTTTCAGAATTTCTCGGCGTCTTTTTAAAATGATTTGTCAAGCCTATTGTTTTACTCACGATTCGGAAAAATATTTTTAAACAAATTAAAGGAAGAAATGACTGACACGCCGCGCCCACTTACATTAATGTTAGTTAAACTAACATTAATTATAAATAACTAACATGCGCGTAGCCAGGGGGGGGTGCCCTGGGTGCCCGGGCACCCCCCCGCTCGCGCAGACCCAAGCTTGATTATTTTAAAAAATCGAAATTTATAAAAGAAAAAAGAAGAAAATTGAAAGCTAAGTTAGTTCAATCAGTTACTCAAAACTAACAGTCTATGTTTTGAAATGTAATAAAAGAAAAGACTCACATTCTTTTTATTTATTTTTTTTATTTTGTTTATCTTTTTTAAAATTAGAACATTTACTAGAATCTGTATTAATCACAGTAAGTCAAAAAGTTGTTTTTTCAATCCCAATTAAATGTCTTTTGTTTATGGAATTTTTTTTTAACGCCGTTCTTTCTCATGCATGTTTTTGCAATTCTTTAAGAAATTAGTGCAAATTCTCGACAAGGATAGAAACTATTTATATCTTTGCTTTTGTAATCTAAAATCTAGATAGAAACAACAACAAAAAAAAAAAAAAAAAAAAAAAAAAAAAGGGAAATACAGATGTGAAATGATAATTCCACCATGTGATTAGCCTGGGGAACGGAAGGGTCTCACAAATCTGCTTCCTTTGAAAATCAGAAATAATGATATGCAAAATTCAAATTAATATGGGGAATAGAGATAAGATGGGCTCAGCTCGGGCCTGATACTGTCTCGGGCTCAATTTTTATTCTAATCTTCGGGCTCGGGCTCATTTTTTCTGAAACCGAAAAATTATATTTATTCATGCGCAAAAAAGATTGAAATTTTTTTTTCCATTTAAAATTGCGTACTTATTCCTTTTCAAATGAGTCAGTTAGATCAAAATGACGGGGAACTGAAGTAGTGTTCATTTATTTTAGCATTTCCTTGCTATTTCAAATGAAAATTTGTGATAATTACAGATTTATGTCTACATAATTTCCGACGACGACCTACTGAATGACGCCAATCAAAATAAACACAGATATGAATTTGCTTTTTGTTGGCTTTTCGTTAGCATATATTTATTAATAGGATCGTTTATTTATTTATTTATTATTTAGTTACATAACGTGAAGATAGTACTTTCTTCTTGAATCTGAATCTGAATCTGTTATTAATAGACGAAAATTAGCTGGAGGTTTGCAAATTGTTTAATCTTCTATTGTGCACGAGTCATAGTCGTTTTTCATATGAAAATTAGTGGTTGTTCTATCTATTTGTCAACATGAAGTCTGTTCATGATGAGGACGATATACATTTTCGAAGTCAATTTTCCTGCGGAAGTAAAAATAATTATTATGTTATTCTGATATAAAGCAATTGTTCAGTGTTTCCTCTTTTCCTATAAAAGCATTGGACCTTTAAGATAACGATGGGGAACAAGTCGAGATTCGACGAAAAAGAAAATTTAAAAAAGAAGTGTTTCGTTGATTTATAACAAATCTACAAAATTAGTCACAGTAAAAAATAAATCTTATATTGTCAGTCTAACTCTCAAACAACCATTATTTTAAGCTAAAATTAAACAAAATACTATAAAATTCAATTATCCGAATTATTAACCTAAATAAAAACGAAATTCACCGGGTTTTATAACAGACGACTTTTTTGAAATACTATAAGCATTTTAATCTCTACTTTTTTTTTTTTTTTATCTCACAGGCTATCAAAGCCTGAGAGCTTATGTGCCCGCCCGTTCTGTATGTATGTAGGTACGTGCGTAACGCGATAACTCACGATAAAAATATCCGATTTACATGAAATTTTGGATTTAGGCTTATTATGATAAGACGCTTCCCTGATTAGTTTTGAAAGTTCATTCGATAAGTATAAGAAGGGATACGGGGGCTATTGCCCCTTCCCTCAATTTATTCCTGCAGAATTAGTAGATTTCGTTGAAATCTTAGATGTAGGATCATTCTAATGAGGTGTCTTCATGATTAGTATTGGGTGTTCATTGGATAAGTTTAAAGAAGGGGGATGGGGGGTTACCCTCCCCCCGGTCTTAATTTAGGCTTTTCACGCAAATTTTGTCTATTTGCTTCAAATTTTGTATAAAGGTTTATTCTGAAATGGCGCTTCCCTGATTTGTTTTTAGAATTCACTGGATAAGTATGAAGGGAGGATAGGGGAAATACCCCTCATAATTTGTGTAAATGGCTTTTCATACAGAATTAAACGATTTGTTTCAATTTTTGAAAACAAGTTCATAGTTGTAAGAAGCTTAGCTCATTTGCTGTGGTATTCTTTTGTTAATTATAAAGGAGAGTACGAGCGATTACCTCCCCCTTAAGTTAGCTAAATAGAGTTTTATGCAGAGTTATCCGATTTGCTTTAAATTTTTGATGTAGGTTTTTTCTGATAAGTTAAATTTCTGAAGAGTTTTGGAGATTTAATGATTATTTATAAAGGAGGGAACGAGGGAAAACGTTTCTTAAATTACATAAATGGGTTTTATGCAGAATTATTCGGCTTGCTTCGAATTTTTGGATACAGGTTTATTATATGATAAGGCGTATCGCTGATTAGTTTTGAGGCTTCAATGATAAGTATAAAGAAAGAAAATTGGGGGGGGGGGGGGGTGTACTTCCTTCCTTATTTTTTTTCGAAGGTCATTATTATATAAGGCTGTAATATACAATTAGTCTGCATAGCCTGTGAGCTCTGTGCCATCAGTTTAACTGGGCATCATTCTTTTTATTTTCAATTTTAAGAGAAGATGGGGAGATTTTGTTGGCACAATTACAAAATTTGTACTAAAAATTAAAAAAACAATAATGTCTCAAAAATAAATTGAGATACAGCTTTGAAACAAATTCCATTTAAAAGTGCATTTCTTTTCTCTTTATGACGGTTGTAAAAAATTAAAATGTAGGATGTTCAGAAGAGTAAAGTTTGCAGTACCGAAAACTGCGACATCGAAATTGCATAAAAAAAGTGTTGTACATTTAAATTTCTATTTTTTTTTCTTCTTCTTCTTTCAATTTTAAGAGAAAATGGAGTGATTCTGTTGCCACAATTAGAAGAATGGTATTAAAAACTACAAAAAAATTAATATTTCAAAAACAAATTAAGATACAGTTTTGAAACAAATTGTATTTAAAAGTACATATTTTTCTCTATACGACAGTATAAAAATTAAAAATGTGCGTTGTTTAGAAGTAGAAAATTTGCAATAGCGAAAATTGCAAAATCGAAATTGCATCGAAAAGTGTTGCTATTCGCAAAATGACGTATGCGTTACGCACAGATACGTTTGGCCTTTATAATATAGATGTTACAGGCCAAACCCGATTTTAGGCCAAACTAGATTGGCCTAGTCCAAACTAGTCTATCCTAATGCCCATCGGATAGACTAGTTTTTTCTAGGCCAAACTAGTCTATCCTAATGCTCATAGGATAAACTAGTTTTTCCTAGGCCAAACTAGTCTATCCGAACGCCCATCGGATAAACTAGTTTTTCCTAGGCCAAACTAGTCTATCCGAACGCCCATCGGATAAACTAGATTTTCCTAGGCCAAACTAGTTCGGCCGAACGGTCATTAGGATGAACTAGATTCATTGGTTTGAACTAGTTTATCCTAGGCCGAACTAGATTGTCCTAGGCCAATTCAAGTTGGCGTGATATTTTTAAATCTAAATACCGCCATGGCGCCATCTTTCTAGTTTTGATCTAGTTTATCCTAGGCCGATGCAGTTTGACGCGAATTTAGCTCACAGACTATCAAAGCCTGAGAGTTAATGTGCTCGTAGATTCTGTGTGTGTGTATGTAACCATGTGCGTATGTATGTATGTACGTACGTATGTACATACTTATGTACGTACGTACGTATGTCGGACTAATATATCGCGACTAATATAACTGACTAATGTGGAATTAATATAACACAAGCACCTAAGTGTTGGAATTTGGAATTTCGATGCGATTTAGTTCAAATCAGCCAGCTTCACCCGCTATTGGGCCCCTTGTTTTATATAAAATCTCGAAACGGGCGTATGTTGAAGCGAATTATCCTCGAAGAGAAAAAACATGATGATAAATATTTAAGAAAAAAGATTCCGCATCGAAATACCACTAATTCCTAATAGTAATTTTTGTAAAAATGTTATATTCTTGCTGGAACATTTTGAAACTTTGTGACAGTTTATGGCATTTGATATAAATTTATAAAAAAAGTCACATTTCGGCGTGAAAGAGTGTGTGGTTGCAAACAAAATCAGGAAATATAACGGAAATTCTAGCTTTTAAAGCACTGCGAGTTAAGTAACATATCTACTAATAACTAATAGGTTGTTTAACGGAGTTTCATTCAGATACAGTTTTGTTAATAATAGAGTGCGCTCTTGGTGTTGGAATGCGGAACTAATATAACGTGGCTTAGTTAAAACTTGCTGGCTTCGCCCGCTATCTGACTGGCGTGGGTAGCGGGGATACGGTTGGAAATTCGTTCGCTTCGAGGCTCTTTCGAAAAGGAGGATTACATTCTGCGGTGCGCACTCAGCACGCTTGCTACGATTTGAATTTCGTTCACTTCGAAGTTCGTTCGAAAAGGAAGAAGGCATTCGGCAGTACGTGTGCAGCACACCTGCTATACGATGTCGCAAGCTGTAGGGACGCGGCTGAAGAACTAATGCACGAAATTTAATAAAAATTTATATTCAGGTAGTCTCTGATCTAAATTGATGCTGATTAGTTTTTGGTGTAAATCGCTCATCAGGAGGAGCTACTGTTTTGCATTTTTTACGATTTACGCATCAGCTTTATCTTAATAACTAATACCATCAAATTTCCATCGAACTTTAGATTCAGTTCGTCCATGACATGAGTTGATGTTGTTTCTATTTTGAAGTAAATCACTCAACATGGCTATGATATGCTGCATTTTTCCCAATTTTCACAGTAGCTGTATCTCAAGAACTAATATACGGAAATTAATAAAAATTTATATTCAGATAGTCCCTGATATAAATCGATACAGATTACTTTTTCATGTAAATAGTTCAACAGATGGCGCTTCTAAAGTGCCTTTTTACTGATTTGCATTAACACTATTTCAATAACTAATTTACGGATTTTCATCAAACTTCCGGATCAGTAAATCCGTGATAGGAACTAAATCTTTTTAACGTATTCGTGTTAATTGCTCAATAGGTGGCGCTGTTGTGCTCAATTTTCCCGATTCCTGAAATAGCTCTGTCGCAAGAAATAATGCACGAATTTTCATCAAACTTTAGATTCAGTAAGTCTCTGATAAAAATTAGTATTCTGTCGTTTTGGAGTAAATCTCTCGAAAAGTGGCGCTGCTATACGGTATTATTCGTGATTATTGCAATAACTCTATCTCAGGATCTAATGCATTAATTTTCATCAAACTCCAGATTATGTTAGTCCTTGATATAAAAATTACAAAAGTACTTTTTAGTTTTTGGAGTAAATTTTGCAACAGGTGGCGCTGTTATGTGGCATAATTCATAATTATCGCAATAATTCTATCTCAAGAACAAATGCACGGATTTTCATCAAACTTCAAATTCAGTTAGTCCCTGATATAAATTAATATTTGTTTTTTTGTTTTTAGAGTAAATGGCTCAATAGATAGCGCTTCTATGCAATTTTTTTATGATTTCTGCGATAGTTCTATCTCAAATAGTACTAATACACAGATTTTCATCAAATTTCAGATTGAGTTAGAATTTGAAAGACGTTATTACGGATTTTTCAAAAAGTTCCGGCAAGAATTTAACATTTTTACAAAAATTGCTATTAGAGTATAGTGATTTTTCGATGCGGCATCTTTTTTCTTAAATATTTATCATCATGTTTCTTTCTCTTCGAGGTTCGTTCGCTTAACATACGTCCTTTTTGAGATTTTATATAAAAGAAGGAGCCCAATAGCAGGCGAAGCCAGCTTGTTTGAATTAGATCGCGTTGTATTAGTTCTAAATTCCAACACCAGGGTGCTCGCGTTATATTAGTTCCATATTCCATCACCAGGGGAGCACCCTATTGCCAACAAAACTGTATATGAAGGAAACTCCGTTAAACAATCTATCAGTAGATATGTTACTCGATGTCGCGGGGTTGCGAAACAAGAATTTAAGATTTTTGCAAAAATCACTATTCGTCAATAGTGGCTTAAACGCGGAACATATTTTTATAAATTTATATCATGTGTGATAAACTATCTTAAAGTTTCAACTAGATCAACCTAGAATTTTCGTTATATTTCCTGATTCTCTTCACCCCCCCCCCCTCTTTCCCTTTCGTAATGGGACTTTTTTTACAATTTTTATCATGTGTTATAAACTATCACAAAGTTTCAAACAGTTCCAACAAGTATTTAACATTTTTACAAAAATTACTAATAGAAAATAGTGGTATTTGACGCGTCATCTTTTTTCTTAAATATTTAACATCATGTTTTATTATGTTTCTAAAAGTTTCAAATAATAGTAATATTTAATTAGCAACTAAAACCTTAAAAAGTGCTGAGCTTTAAAAAAAAAAAAAAATCTAGCGTCCTCTTACTTTACCCCCCCCCCCCATCCTAAATTTCAAGTGTCATGCTTTATTAACCATTTGAAAAATGGTTGTTGTTTTCGGGAGAATGGACCCGGTGATGTTACCACTTTTGAATGATGTTACCACTTTTGAATGATGTTACCACTTTTGAATGATGTGGTCACTTTTGAATTTAAATTAATTTCTTTACTTTTAGAAGAGTTTTTATTTGAATTTAAATTAAATTCTTTACTTTTAGAAGAATTTTTATTTGAATAGTAAATTAAAATGGTTAAAATCATTGTAATAAAGGAGAAAACTAACAAATTTAAAAATGGGTAGACGGAAATTAACAGATACGGAAAAAGCCGAAGCCAAAGAAATGAATGAACGTGAATATCGCATTCAATGATATTAAACACAGTCAACATGTATAAGTTGCTTATTAGTTTGGCGATTCGTATCATTTGGCGAAATTGGTCGACGGGATAACTGAGTAATACTGTATTTGGTTTGGCGCAAAAACGTCTTTCAATGCAGAAAATGATAAAATCAAAAGATTATTGAGCCGCTGAAAACCAATTACGTGTTGAAAGGCGATCACGAAAAAGGAAGCAATTTAATGCCGAACCGATTAATTGTAAAACATCATGTCGCCAGGGCGACCAATCCACTAGCCATGGCGTTTTACTATCGGTCGGTTCTAACCAGGAAAATTTGAGTGCCAATAGTGATTCTAACAAGCCGGAAAATGTTATAGCTATTACTCTTGATTTTCCACCACCTAAAAAGAAAACTAAAAAGCAATCGGCTTGGGAAAAACTGGGAAAAAACTTTTTTGATTCGATGTCTGATGGACCCATTCACAGATGCATGTGCTGCGATCGATTTTGGTTTAAAACCTCCATCACCAAAATTCTGCTCTGTAAAATCAAACAATATATGCCAAAGTCTTACAAGTATAACAGTATATGCCAAAGCTGTATTTTAATAATGATTACTTTTGCACCAACAATGTTAAATAGTTTGAAATGTTTCTTTCGTCGCCAACTTTTATGCTTGGCGACAATAGAGTGATATAACTTAAACGAACCGTACCTTCAAATTGCAGCATGTATAAAGTCATTTATAGCAGTGGCACGGATAATACACAATAAAACAACTGGTATTTAGCTTAAAATGATAGATGAATGTATCGAGTGAAACATTTTTCAAATGGTTGGGGTAATTTCTTAAATTACAATTTTTTTTTTTATTTAAGCTTTTTCTTATTTTTAAAAGGATTCGGATATTTAGTTTCTTAATATGAACAATTTTGCCTGAAGTGATGTGTGCAAAAACCAATATCTGTTGCGAATTAAAAATCTTTTCATAAAACCGAAAGTTTCTATCCGATTGAAAAAAAATCCATCCTACGTTTATATTTAAACTCAGAACCCCCCAAATTAATCAGGTAAACGCCTTATCAGAAGGAACCTACATCCAAAATTTGAAACAAATCGGTAAATGCTCTGTGAAAAACCTATTTAAATAAATTAAGAGTGTTACCTCCCATTCTTCCTTTCTTTATACGTAAACAGTGAACAGCCACATTCATGGATGTACCTTATCAAAATGATATTATACCTAAAATTTTAATGGAAAACTGACTTAACTAAATTAAGGAGGGGGGGGGGGGTGCGGATTAGCCTTTTGTTCGCCTCCCCTTATTCTTTTTCAATGAATCCCTGAAACTAATCAGGAAAGTTCATTATCAGGATAAATCTATGTCCAAAATTTGAAGCAAATGGGATATTTCTATCAGGAGTTATCGCATTACGTACACACGTACGTACATACGGCCATACGTACGTAAATGGTTACATACACACACAGAATCTGCTAGCACATTAGCTCTCAGGCTTTGATAGTCTGTGAGCTAAAATCGCGTCAAATTGCATCGGCCTAGGATAAAATAGATCAAAACTAGAAAGTTGGCGCTGTGGCGGTCTTTAGATTAAAAAATATCACGCCAAATTGAATTGGCCTAGGGTAATCTAGTTCGGCCTAGGATAAACTAGTTCAAACCAATGAATAGCAGGCTAAACTAGTTTATCCTAATGACCGTTCGGCCAAACTAGTTTGGCCTAGGAAAATCTAGTTTATCCGATGGGCGTTCGGATAGACTAGTTTGGCCTAGGAAAAACTAGTTTATCCGATGGGCTTTCGGATATACTAGTTTGGCCTAGGAAAAACTAGTTTATCCGATGGGCGTTAGGATAGACTAGTTTGGCCTAGAAAAAACTAGTTTATCCGGTGGGCGCTAGGATAGACTAGTTTGGCCTAGGCTAATCTAGTTTGGCCTAAAATCGGGTTTGGCCTGTAACATAGATAAAATCATTTTTTTAATTTTACGTTGATTTTCAGGCACCTATCAATCACGGAAGATTGCTATGAGAAAGGAATAGGTTATAATTAAAGTTGTACATTTTTTACAGAAAATTGAAAAACGTTGTTCGATTCGCCAGATTACAAATAGTATTTTCTGCAAATTTCATGCATTCATTAAGTCACAAACATGTACATGAAATTTATTTTTTAAATTAGGGAAAATTTTGAGATTAATTTTAAGAGTCAACTGTATTTTTATTTGATACGGATTTTGATAAGATTGTATTTAAATTTTCATTTAACAATTTTATATATGTAAGAAATTTTTAATACTATAATAATAAATTTATAATACAATAATAATAAACAAAAATAAATAATTAACATAATAATAAATTTTTAATACCATGAATACCATACAATTTTGTTTTGTATATTTTTGGTATCGAACTCGAGGTCAGGTAACAAAAAATCTTTCGGGCTCGGATTTAAAACCGTCGATCTCGGGCGGACCCGGGCCCCAGAAAACGAGCCCGAACTTATTTCTGATGGGGAATCGTCTGTTGGTTGGTTAAGTTTCGTTTTTTGCGGCCATATTTTGACATTTTAAAAAAGAACATGTTATAGAGAAGAAACGGGCTCTTTTTTTCTTTTTTTTTATTGGAAAAATTTATTTATTCATGTGTAGAAAGATTGAAAGAACGCTTTTTTACTTTAAATTGTGTACTTATTCCCTTTACAAGTTACCTTGAACAAAATGACGGGAGAAATAAAGCCGTGTTTTTTTATTTTAGTATTTCATTGCTGTTTGAAAATTTGTGATACTTACAGATTTCTGTTTACGAATATCTTTGTTTTATATCTACCATGTTTTATCTGTGTTTATATACCTTTTTCTTATCCATTAGATTTATTTTTGAGCAACTTCTCATCCTTCTTCGCGCAATGAAAAATTGCCTTTGGCTCCGTTTTAAAACTAGTGGTTGGGGGCCACCGTAATACTTACCCATCATGGATATGTATATGAAAATAAAACATGTGAAAACTATTTATACAATGCATTGCAATTCATAAACAAAATTTATATATTGTTAATATACATAGTAATGCTATATTAAAGAACTGCTGATTACCAATTTCGACAAATTATATAAAACGCCAAACTACTCAAGTAGTACCGAACTGCGTAAAAGAAACATCCTTATAACTCCAAAAATAATAATTCTATTAACTAACAAGTAACTGCGTCGAATTAAGCGTCTTATTTCCAATTAAAATATACCTCTGAATTGAAATTTGAATGAAATACAGGGTCATGAAAAATCGAAGAATGTGGACAACAGGATTACAAATATCTCGGCAACTAATAATCCGATCGACTTCGTTCTATATGCAAAATGTGTATTATTTTATTGCCTTTTACGTCCATTTCTTAGAACAAAAAAATTCGAAAATTTTTATATACCTTTTATCAGAACGAATTTTTCGAGAGTCCGAAAAAAATAGCTCCGGATAATCGAGGCTGCTGATATTAAATAGGCTTCGTTCCATTCTTACATACTAACTACATACAAAATTTCAAGTCTCTATCTCAATTTGTTCGGGAAATAGAGCGGTTAAAGACAGACAGACAGACGGACGGCAAAATTTTTTTTCTAAAAATATGTTTTTCGGAATCTTCACTATCTAAAACGTGTAAATCCGTCAAAAAAAATTTTCGATTTTCAAAACGATTGCAAGACTTACCCTATACTACGTATGATGGGTAAATAAAAAGTACCATACAATTATACCTTCAGCAAATAAAAACCTGTCTAAAACGGAAACTAGATAGCTTTTAAGGGGTTCCGTTTTATTAGGTTTTATTACATAAGATATTGTTTGTACCCAACATGTTCAGGTTAAAAAATTTGGGCACCCCCCCGTTCAAAAGGCTGGCTACGCCTATGACTAACTTGTTAATAATAATAATAATTGTTATCGTAATTAATTAATTACAATACAATCAAAAGTATGAAAATATGGAAAGCTAAGTGCAGGAAAACACAATGCTAATCCTACGAGTCCACCACTGGTGGTATTAATTTTTGGCTTATGCACCACTTCGCTTCCAACAGACATGGATCATTAGATTCCCCTATTCCGAAAAAAAAAAAAAAAAAAAAAAACAAGTTGAATGTAAATTCTGCCATTGCTGAATTCAGTTTCGCCTCGGATTAAAAAAAAAAAAAAAAAAAAAAAAAAAATCGATACAGGTCTTTTAGAAGGGAGACCCCGTTTAGAATGCAATGAACTAACTTCATTTTTCTTCATTTTGCTTGTGTTTATCAATATAATAGCAAACAGAACGACGTGAAATACACAATTGATTAGCAATTTCTCTCTGAGACATTGGAATTGCGGAATAATAAAGACATACAATTTGACATGCTACTTCTTCATTGACTAGATTCATCAAAAACGAATTTTTTTTTTTTTTTTTTTTTTTTTTTTTTTTTTTTTAGTTTAAACGCTTTTTATGGATTCTGAGAAAAAGAAAATGCATTTTAACAATAAAATTGTATGAATGTCTCGATTAACGGCCAGATTACGAAACTAGTCGTTGGAAACCACCGTAATACTTACCCACCATGGATATGCATTGTATAATATGTGAAAATAAAATATGTGAAAACTGTTTATATTGCAATTCCAAGACAAAATTTAAACATATATTTAAATATTCTTAATATACATAGTAATGCTCCATTAATGAATTGCTGATGAACCCATTTCGACAAATTATGTAAAATACCAAACTACACAAGTAGTACCGGATTGCGTAAAAGATCCTACTCCTTATAACTCTAAAAATAATAATCATATTAACTAACAATTTACTGCATCGGATGAAGCGTCTCATTTCCAATTAAAACATATCTTTGAATTGAAATTTGAAGAAAATACAGGGTCATGAAAAATCGAAGAATGTGGAAAACAGGATTACAAATATCTCGGCAACTAATAATCCGATCGACTTTGTTCTATATGCAAAATGTGTGTTATTTTATTGCCTTTTACGTCCATTTCTTAGAACAAAAAAATTCGAAAATTTTTATATACCTTTCATCAGAACGAATTTTTTGAGAGTCCGAAAAAAATAGTTCCGGATAATCGAGGTTGCTGATATTAAATAGGGTTCGTCCCATTCTTACATACTAACTACATACAAAATTTCAAGTCTCTATCTCCATTTGTTCGTGAGATAGAGCGTTTACAGACTGATAGACAGACAGACGGACGGCAATTTTTTTTCTAAAAATATGTTTTTCGGAATTTCCGGTATTTGGAACGTGTAAATCCGTCAAAAAAAATTTTTTTTCGATTTTCAAAAGGATTGAAAGACCCTATACTGCGTATGATAGGTAAGTAAAAGTGGGCCACAATTTTTGACACGACACTTTTTAGCTTGTATGAAAGAAATTGCATCGGAGGCTAAAAAAAAACTAATTTCATTTTTACTATGATATTATTTTCACTAACTGAAGTCATCCGAAAGTAAAATCTCAATATCAGCGTCCATAATGAAAAGAAATATTGAAATGTAATATCGTTATGAGTAAAAATGCGATGCTTTAAATAGTGACGTCATTTTCTCTTCAAATGTTTTTTAAAAGTTACTGTTATTAGTAATATGAAAAAGGCGTCCGTAATAATATTGTAAATCCCATTTATCTGGTTGCTGAATGACATCATTTTCCTCATTTGAAAATTTTCTTATTTTGCTTTAGACATTAATTTTTATCATAAATTATTTTATGTTATTTTATTTACGCATTATTAATATTATTTCTCAGTTAAATATATTTTTTTATCTCAATTAGTGCATAATTATACGCAATCCTTTTATTGTGATTAAATTTTACGAAAACAATTAACTTTTTTCTTTTAAATGCGAGGATATGTTCAATGATGAGATCGAGCTTCTGATAATGGAAAATAAATTTTTATTATCTAGAGAAAAGCTAAACTGAGTTGCCACCATTTGAAGAAATATCGTAAAAAAGCATTTAAAATTAAAAATAAAATATAAAAATGGAAATAAATTAAAAAATAGCTAAAATGGGCACAACTACAAATAAATAGCTTTCATTTAAAAAAACAATTATCAAAATCGGTTGAGTAGAAAATTCAGGAATGATGACACGACATTTTTAGCTTGTCTGAAAAAAATAGCATCGGAAGCAAAAAAAAAAAAAAAAAAAAAAAAAAAACTTTTTTTTTTAATGTTCGATGACTTAGGCTTTTGTGCAGTCGGCTCTTGGACTATTAAAATAATGATTAAATAATTGCGTGTCAAAAGCAAGAAATAGGGGGAAAATTAAATCACAAAAATGTATTTACTTCAGAATATTAAAAAAGAGATAGGCAACTTTAAAATAATAATTAAATAATTGCGTGTCAAAAGCAAGAAATAGGGGGAAAATTAAATCACAAAAATGTATTTACTTCAGAATATTAAAAAAGAGATAGGCAACTTTAAAATAATAATTAAATCATTGCGTGTTAGAAGCAGTAAACGGTAAAATTATGTCATTTTAAAATGCAAAAATAAATATTACCAAACAAATTCATTTAAAAAATATATATTTACAATAAAAATTAATTTCACATTTCAGAAAATCATTTTACCCATTGATGCCAATTTCGAAATTGTGCTAATAATAATATTCCTTCAATTCAAAAGTATTTTCAATTGAATATTAAAACAGAAAGAAAACTTTAGTGAAAATTACCTCATATTTAAAACGTCTTACATAAAACAATTTTCTTATAGCATCGTTATAAAATTCCAAGAGTCAGCGACATTGTTCTCTTAGCAATTTTATTGAAGTTTATTCTACAGAGTTCAACTGATCTTATTTAATCAGTCACGAAAACAACCGTTAGCTGTAGCGACAGAAGTTGATTCGGGCATAAAATCCCTCTGTCAAAGTGAAATAAATGATGGAAACCCGATTATAGAAGATCGCAACTGGAAGTTTAATTGTAATTTCAATCTTCTGTAATTTTTCTCAAACGGAGCTAATTAAGTATTTTTTAGAATCTGCAGTGTCTGGATTAGGGTTGCAGAGCCCCGAATATAAGTAAAGAAAAATCTATGTTTTTATTTTATTTTTACACTTTTATTGTGCTATTCTGTACATACCGGGTGTCCAGTAAATGACTGACCCATTTTAAAATTAAATAACGAAAAAACGGTTTGAGATAAAAATGCGCGGTTTGCAGTATTGTTATTAGAATATCAACAAATTTTAAAGTACGCACTTCCTTAAAATAGTTCAAATTTCGGCCAAAAGATGGCGCTGGCTGCATCAGGCTGCAGAAATAGAGTCTCTTTTCTTCTTTTCAAGCTCATGATCTTTCCGGCTCATTTTCCAGAGTCGAATCTGAGTCGAAGTGTTGAATCGACTCTCCACTCAACTGCAGAAATAGGGTTTCTTGGTTGGAACGAGATTTAAAATAACATTTAAGATTGAACTATGATCAATTTAATGTTTCAATGTTTATCATCAATTGCTTTTTCTGCTTGCTTTCAATTGCTGTTTATTGCTTTTTTTTTTTTTTTTTTTTTTTTTTTTTTGCGGATATTCGGTATTACACTACACAAATATAACTTCAAAAATTGTAATCTACACAGTAAAAAATTTGAATCTTTTGCTGCATGTCACTCCCCCGCTTTTATAGACTATATTTCTTTTGACATATGAGAATGCTCCATAATTGGGTGAAGTAATCGTTTTCTATAAAAGCAATGGAGTAACGATGCTGCAAAAGCGTCAATTTTTTTACAGCGTAGGCTTTTAAAGCAGATTCGTACTTCAACTCATCGAATCCAAAAGGAAAAATAATGTAGAATTAGGAGATAGTAATTGAAAGAAAGGATCGGGACGCATTTTCAGAAAGAATCACGTTTTGAGCACCGGCCTTGGCGAGTTGGCGAAAGCGAGAACGTTCAGCTAGCTGCATCGCCAAACACGAAATAAACTAAGTTCAAATGTGTCATAAAACATATGATTAATAGAATTATATTCATTACAAGAGACTCTTTACTACTGTTTTTAATTAACATCTCAATTTCTTCGAACATAGCTAGTTAATGAAATAATATTTTTGAATTGAGAGGAAAAAAAAAACCTATGTTTAAATGTTCTGTGAAATTTAAAGCATTTTAATCTGAAAAAGCTCTTTGTTATAAACTATGTTTTAATCATAAACAACGGTGAATAACATTTCCTCATATTATTGTCTTTGCTTGATAACATTTACGGGAAAACAAATGAACAATAAGCGCGATCTCTTTGCAGAAGGAAGGGTTGCTATTCGCTAAGAGTTTGACGTCACAAACAAGAAAGGGTGCGTAGCATTGACTTCATCTCCGCGCCAATCGTTGTTCTGGCGATAAGGTGCTCAAAACGTGATTCTTTCTGAAAATGCGATCGGGACAGTGGATACTGCGTTGGCTTCTGAAACGTTTTCAACAGCTTTTGTCTCATGTAATTTTAATAAAACTAGAAGTAAAAGAAACGAAACTTTATTTGAGTAAAAAGTTTCCATAAAAATGTTTTGCCATGAAATTGTCTATAGACATTTTAGTTTGTTTTGGCTTATTTTATGTTGGCTGATTATCTACACGCGGAATATAGGCTGGAAAAGGGTGGGATACCCCCCGAGGGGTCTTTCTAAGGGAACCTAACCCGTATTTACACAAGGAAATCCAATGTTCGAAAAAAAAAACACGGCAAACTCCGAACGGTTAGGCCGACGGACGCGATTGGGTTCGAACCCAGCACCTGCTGTCTACCAGTTGAAACGTCAGAACTTATCGCCTACTGGTGGGGCCATAGATATTTAAGATATAACTGAATGTACTTATTTTTGTTCAATTTTATAAATGAAAATATTACAAAATAAATTGAACATTTGCATTTTTCATACATATTTTTTAAAAAGATAACAAATCACATTTTTAATAATATTCCTTATTTCAAATCAGATACAGGAGATATTTTCAGAATGTTTTTTTCTCGTTCTTTTCTCTACAGAATAATTTAAATAGGGGGGGGGGGGTGAGGACGAAAATATATTTCAGGATCTATGATGCTTTTTGTAATGAAGTTTTGAAAAGGAGTGACTATAAGGATATAAAAACAGGTACTTTTTTTTCTTTTTAAACATCCTTCCATTTCAGCATAAATACGTTTGCTATCCTGGGTGGGGGAGGGATGTGTGTGCAAAAGACATCTTATAATCTCTCATGGCTTTCGTAATAAAATTTTTAGATATTTAAATGACAAAATATGAATATAAAGTAGGGATGAATTCGGTTTTCGGAAAAAATAATATATTTTATTTTAGGCAGGTTTTTGTCTTAGCAGGTAATTTTGCATGTTTCTTTCTATTTCAGGATCAATAATTTTTTATGTTTAAATTATTATTTGTTGTCGATGGATTCTTTTATTGTAAGATTTAAAAAAATCAATGTGCCGATTTATAAGTAATTGACCCGTTTCTTCATAGACAGGGGACTTGGGAACGCTATTTGCATACCATTGTTTTAAACATTTAACTGATTTGTCCCTACAACGTACTAGCAATAATAGTTTTCTTCTTCCATCACTTAAAGCTTTCTGACACTACTAAAAATTTTAAATGCGATTTCATACTATTTAGTAAAGAATCATTTAAATTAAATCTGACGATTATTTTAGCTTAAGAAAACTGGCGTTTATCCCATATTTTCAATTTATTGTACATAAAAAAGAGAATCAGTTACGCGATTAAAATAACATATTCCGAAGAGAATTTTGAAACATTAAAGAACATCCTTTAAATTAATTCAAATGTTTCTAGAATTGTTAAAACTATTTTTAGGCTTTTCAATAAATGTTTGCATGTCATAAGTATTTATTTATAGATTGATACATCTTTGGTGATGTTTTACAGTGATTTTAAACTAGTTTCTGTAGTTCCCCGTGATATTTGTTTGAGGAGGTTAATACAATAGACATATTTCACTCTTAAATGTTATTTTAAATCTCGTTCCAACCAAGAAACCCTATGTCTGCAGTTGAGTGGAGAGTCGATTCAACACTTCGACTCAGATTCGACTCTGGAAAATGAGCCGGAAAGACATGAGCTTGAAAAGAAGAAAAGAGACTCTATTTCTGCAGCCTGATGCCGCCAGCGCCATCTTTTGGCCGATATTCGAACTATTTTAAGGAAGTGCGTACTTTAAAATTTGTTGATATTCTAAAAACAATACTGCAAACCGCGCATTTTTATCTCAAACCTTTTTTTTTGTTGTTGTTATTTAATTTTAAAATGGGTCAGTCATTTACTGGACACCCGGTACATATGAAAAAATGCATATAAATAAAGAGTGGAGTTTTCCAGAAGATTGTCAAAACAAATGGGATTTGACTCATTGCAGCGATGCTTTTTAAAGGATTAAAGGTACTTCTTTTATTTTTTAAATTTTAACTTCTGATAAACAGGATATTTTGTCAATTTCATAAAAAAACTGAGACAATAATCAGGGCGCCAAGACTGAAATCGAACCGTCTGATCACCTTAACTTTAACGTAAAATGTTTACATGAATATTAATGATTTACGCAAGAGCGTCGAAAACAATCTTTCCTCACACGAGTTTGTTTGAACAGTATTCTTTTGTAAGAAACTGCAACAGTGCTTTCTTCATAAACAAACAATCCTTCGAATTCTTGAATTGTTTTTCCAATTCCGAGAATAATGGCTGTAATGCATATTAATAATACGCCAGAAATGCCACGCAAGTCTCCGTACAAGTGCAAATATATGAAAAATATGATCCTGTGACGCAAGAAAAATGGAAACAGCGGTTTTCTGGGAATCGCACGGCGTACAGTAAAAATTATTTATGTGTCCTACCCCTCCTCTATATATGCAATGCTAAGAAAGTATTGGTATCGTGAAAATTTTTGACTTGCGTTTTTTTGATGGGGTTTTGATGGTGTTACATTTTGAGATGGCTTGAAGACGTACATGATACCACAGCTTTAAAAAAAATTCTGGCTGGCTGTATAAGACACAAATTTTGTAACCACGTATCTCAAGAAATAATTCACAGAATTCAATAAAATTTCACATTCAGTTAGATCTTGACATAAATTGGTGCTGATTAAGTTTAATGGAGCTATTATGTTGTATTTTTTTTTTTTTTTTTTTTTTTTTTTTTTACGATTTTTCGGATTCATTTATTAAGATGGAATCATATCGAACTTTATGTTCACTTAGGTCTCAAGAGGCTACTTTCGCACCATTATTGCCACCATTATTATGACTTTCGAGTCAGCGATGGACGCATTTTTACTGCGTATATAAATTAATATTACATATTGATGCTAATTGTACAAGAGATATAAGCGCAAAACAATGAAATACTTAAGGGTGTTTTCAACTGCTCTGCTTAATAAGCGAAAAACGTTTTAACATATTTATAAATTCTTTTTCTTTTTTATTTTTTTTATTTCACAGAAACATATAAAATTAGCCTGATTATGGAAGTGATTTGGAATCTAACATTTTATGACAATTAAATTGCCTATGGAGTTATTAGGATGAGCGAAGCGAATCCTCTACTAGGCCACTCAAATTACATTTTGTCGTACACTTTACAAAAAAACTATTCAATATTTTGACTTCAAATTAAACACAAAAATAAAATATGATTTGTTGATTTGCAGAATATAATTTTTTTTACAGTAAGACGTTGAAAAAATATTATTTTAATTAATTTATTTTACATGCATTTCCATTACGGACGCATTTTAGCAAATGAATAAAAAATGAAACGCGTATATTTTCTGGAAAAAAAATATAAATCATGGAGTAAGTAGTAATTATAGATAGAATCATGATTAATTTAATAAATAAAATATGTTTCTATTATTCAGCAAAATCGTTTGCACAGATGACACTTAAACATTTTAAAAAAATTGTATTATGGATTTTTTTTTTTTTTTTTTTTTTTTTTTTTTTTTTTTGTAAAGTGGCAACCAAAGAATTGTAAACAAATAAAATTAATTGTTAAATTTGTTATATAAATGAAAAATTAAAAGAATTGCGTGAACTTGTTGCCCCGATTCAAGCTCTTTATAAATGTACTAAAGCAAAGTTGGCCGATTCAGAAATGACATATGGACTTAAACCATTTCTCACTTTATCATTTGTATCGAAAGTAATATTACGTTCTTATTTGTGGACCGAAAAAGGTTTAGTGAACGGGACTTTAGACTTTGTTGCACGTATTAAAGAAAATCACAAGCCACCAAACCAGATATCGCGAATAATCATGGATAAATTTGAATACTACAGTAATTTAACTTATAAGAATTGGTGCGTACCAATTCCCCCAATAATTGAATTCTGGAAAAATGGAAGCATAAATTGCTCAAGGAAAGAATTTTTTCTTCAGTTAGCTTTTGCTGCTACAATTCATAAATCCCAAGGTTTAACATTAGATGAAGCAGTTTTAGATATTGAGGATATATAGGCACCAGTTGGCTTAAAAACGTACGTAACGTTGTCAAGAGTGAAAATCCTTCAAAATTAAGCATTCAATAGAAATTTTCCTTACGAAAAATTCTACAATATCAAAAATTCTCATGCGCTAACATGTATAAAAACGAAGAAAATAGAATAAAAAGTTTTACAGTTAAAAATTCATTGTATCGACGAAAACAGATTTCATATGCTTTTCTAGAAAATAGGATTTTGAAGAAGTAACTTTCTTCAAGCTCTCTTCAAATATATTATTCTAAAATAGCTACCAAAGATTATTTGATGTTAATTACAAAGATTGGAAACATGCATATTTCAAAGAACTTTAAAAAACATCAGTGGCTACTAGAAATTGTAAAAACATTTTTAAAAGAATTTTTAGTTGAAAATTTAAAAATATTTTGTAAAAGTTTGCTTCGAAAATATTTCTTTATTCCAGTCTTACATCATAAATAAAAAATTCCTAGGAAATTGATAGTTATTTGGCTGAACTTACATTTGTAGAATTAAAATGCGCCAAAACATAAAATAACGTTTTTGTTTAATAAAGATGCAAAAATAATATTAAAAAATAATGTTACTTTCAAATATTTATCTTATGAAAAAATGCTTCGCGAATCCAAACAAAGCACGGCTTTTGCTAGTAAGCTATTTCAGTCATGTGATCACGCACTTTTCTCCCTTTGTAAGACTGGTTTTTCTGTTTTTGTCGGGAAATGCCGTTCAAAACACCATCTTTGACAGCTTATTCTAAAAATTCTAATGCATTTGCCAGAAAAAAAAGCACAAAAATGAGTGCGATTAAAGGTAGTTTCTGAATAACAACACTTGCTAGTTTCATGCATTTCCGAACAAAAATAAATTAAAATTGATGTCTCAAAGGTGTCTTTTTAGGTGCGTTCGTAATTATGTAAATACGTAGCACCTATTGTTGTCGCTCAGCCCGTCTGTCTGTCCACATATAACATCGCAAAAATTATCCAACCGAATCGTTTGAAATTTAAAATACATAATTATAACATAATTTTGTCGAGTCATTTCAAATTTTACGAAAATCGGATGAATAGATCAATTACAGGGACAATCAAAAGGATTCCGTTACATTACCGTCAATGGGGAAAAAAGTTTCAAATGCATTTTAATCGTTTGAAATTTAAAACATATAATTATTGCGTAATTTTGTCGAGTCATTTCAAATGTTATGAAAATCGGATGCATAAATCATTTACAGGGACAATCAAAAGTATTCCATTACATTACGGTCAATGGGAAAAAAGTTTGAAATGCATTTTAATTATGTTACACTCATTCGAACATAATAGAATTGGCATGAATCTATGAAATATATATTGAAATATGCATTCTGTATAATCTGTGATGCAAAGAATTTTTATTATTAAATTACAGGGGCACACAAAAGTATTCCACTACATAATGCTATACGGGGAAACATTGTTTGGGGCGTGTTTTAATTATATTCAACTATTTCACATTTTATGAATAAGATATACGTTGCTGAGGTGTATAAAAATTACTTCCTGCATATTTACAGAAACACGAAGATTTCGACTACTATACTGTATCCGAAGTACGCTCTACTATATCAGCAAGATCTGAATATTTTTAAAACTTCGTTATCGTACGAACACACCTCATTTGCTAAGTTCACTTGCAATTTCCAACTTATTTGATTTAAGAACATCCTTAAAAAATATGCATTAAACATTTGAACTAGCTGCTTACCTGTTAGCAAAAAGCACAGCGAGAAACAATTCTGATAAGTGAATCCTCCACGGGTTTTGCAGCTTTAAATAAAGCGAGCGTCTTATGCAATATCGTAATTTAACACCAACCATCGAACAATTCATATTACTAAAGTGTTTATAATACTTTTTTCTTCATGAGTGCGCACAGTAAATTTTTTATGCGTCTGCTCAGCTGAAATATTTTTATTTTCTTTTTCCCTAGAAGTTTACTCGTGTCAAGTCGTCTTAAATCAGAGAGCAGTTAAAGATTTCTGATAGTTCTAATGTATTACATATGCTGGAAGACACCATCACCCATTCAAATGACTCTCAATTCGCGCTTTTTGCTTGTCTATAACGATCATCGCTGTCAAATGCGTGTCTCTCATTGTATTTCACTTTTGTCTATGAGGATTTATATATTTGTCGTACGTAGAACAGCATTTGCTATTGCAAAACATTCTAAAAGAATGATGAAGTATCTCAATGTCTCGGGTGATGACTGAAGAAGATAAATTTTAAGATACAGCCAAATATGTTGAATGCAAAGTTAAGGCTCTTGTCCCTGCAGGCGAAGACAGTGTTGAATCCAGGGGGTGGCCCGCGGAGAAATGAAATCCCCCCCCCCCCCCGGAGCCGGAGAAAAGTGTTTGAATTCAACACTGGATGAAGACACTCCCGAGCTAATGTTAATGCTATAAAAAGGCTATTTTCTATTTTTTTTAGCCTCCGATGCTATTTCTTTCAGACAAGCTAAAAAATGTCGTGTCATCAGCCTGAATTTTCTACTCAACCGATTTTGATAATTATTTTTTTAAATGAAAGTTATTTATTTGTAGTTGTGCCCAATTTAATTATTTTAGGTAGCTTTCATTACAAAAAGTAAAAAGCTACCTATTGCAGAGGTCCGGAGGAAAGCACATCCAGAAAATTTTGGTATGTTTCCACCGATCATGACCCCCAGACCCCAAAACCACCCTCCGTTCAAATGTTGACATATATACAGGATGTTTCTAAATTCATGGTACAAACTTTAAGGGGTGATACTACACATCAAGAAAAACAATATTAAATGTGAAACTAAAGGTCCCAAACGTCTTCCGAAGGAGATAGGCGCCATTAAAGTTTAGGGTCCAAAAATTCAAATGATTATAAAAAACAGAAAAATTGATCGATTCGTTTGCGGTTTTCACTAAAACTATTCTTTATGCCAGTGTTGCCTTGAAAATAAATTATAAAGATAAATTTCAAAAAATGCCTATAGAGGGCGCTTTAGACTTTGGAGTAACGAACAACGATTTTTTACCGTTATTTTTTGCATTTCATTAATTTTTTTAGAAGCTTAGACATAAACTTAAATTTTGAGCTCAAAATCTAAATCGTTGGGAGTGGTTAAGTAGCGCAAACGAAACTGGGGGAGGGGGGAGGTTCAAATTCCAAATGGTTATAAAAAACAAAAAAAATTGGTCAATTGATTTGCGATTTTCACTAAAATTATTCTTTATGTCAGTATTACCTTGAAAATAAATTATAAAGATAAAATTCAAAAAATGCCAATAGAGGGCGCTTTAGACTTTGGAGTAACGTACAACTATTTTTTACCGTTATTTTTTGCATCTAATGAAACTTTTTTAGAAGCTTAGACATAAACTTAAATTTGGAGATGAAAATCTGAATCGTTGGGAGTGGTTAAGTAGCGCAAACTGAACTTTGTTCAATGGGGGTGGGGAGGTTCAAATTCCAAATGATTATAAAAAACGGAAAAATTGGTCGATTCGTTTGCCGTTTTCGCTAAAACTGTTCTTTATGTCAATATTTCCTTGAAAACAAATTTTAAAAATAAATTTCAAAAAATACCGTTAGAGGGCGTCTTAAACTTTAGAGTAACCAACAACAATTTTTAACCGTTATTTTTTGTATCTAATTAAATGCTTGTAAATGTTCAAAGTTAAATTTTGAGCTCAAAATCTGCATCGTTGTGAGTAATTAAGTAGCGGAAAATTGAAATGTGTTCGAGGGGTGGGGAGGGTAACATTTCAACTCCTGAACACATTCCAATTTGCGCTTCTTAACCCCTCCCATTGATTTAGAATTTGAGCTCAAAATTTAAATCTAAGCATTTGCAAGCATTTAATTAGAAACAAAAAAATAACGGTTAAAAATAGTTGTTGGTTACTGTAAATTTTAAGGCGCCCTCTAACGGTATTTTTTAAAATTAATCTTTAAAATTTATTTTCAAGGAAATATTAACATAAAGAACAGTTTTAGCGAAAACGGCAAACGAATCGACCAATTTTTCCGTTTTTTATAATCATTTGAAATTTGAACCTCCCCACCCCCATTGAACAAAGTTCAGTTTGCGCTACTTAACCACTCCCAACGATTCAGATTTTCATCTCCAAATTTAAGTTTATGTCTAAGTTTCTAAAAAAATTTCATTAGATGCAAAAAATAACGGTAAAAAATAGTTGTATGTTACTCCAAAGTCTGAAGCGCCCTCTATCGGCATTTTTTGAATTTTATCTTTATAATTTATTTTTATGAAAATACTGACATAAAGAATAATTTTAGTGAAAATCACAAATCAATTGACCAATTTTTCCGTTTTTTATAATCATTTGAAATTTGAACCTCTCCTCACAGTTCAGTTTGCGCTACTTAACCACTCCCAACGATTTAGATTTTGAGCTCAAAATTTAAGTTTATGTCTAAGCTTCTAAAAAAATTAATGAGATGCAAAAAATAACGGTTAAAAATAGTTGTTCGTTACTCCAAAGTCTAAAGCGCCCTCTATCGACATTTTTTGAAATTTATCTTTATAATTTATTTTCAAGACAATACTGACATAAAGAATAGTTTTAGTGAAAACCGCAAACGAATCGACCAATTTTTCTGTTTTTTATAATCATTTGAATTTTTGGACCCTAAACTTTAATATCGCCTATTTCCTTCGGAAGACGTTTGGGACCCTTAGTTTCCTATTTAATATTGTTTTTCTTGATGTGTACTATCACCCCTTAAAGTTTGTACCATGAATTTAGAAACACCCTGTATATATATATATATATTGATTGTGTTCTTGCTATTTTTCTTGATATTTTTCTTTGAAATGAGTTCTCATTTGCGATTAATCGGGCAATGTGGAATGTTTCTTACGTCTATCCTGATTTCCATTCAGAAATTAATCGCAATTAATGTGGCTATTTAGTATTGCCCTTGATAACGAGCTAAATACCACATTTTCAATTTTATTTCTAATTCTGACAGCTCCTCTGTGTGATATGGTTTGGTATTAACAAATTTTTACAGTAATTGATGTTGATTTGTAGTATTATCTAATGGTTCTATATATATATATATATATATATATCTGATTTTTGTCATGCGATAACTAACGTATTTATGAACCGATTTGAATGAAACTTGGTATGTACATAGTACATAAAAATATCTCGACCGAGTTCGTTGGCCAGCATCATCCGCCATCTTGTTTCAAAACGGCCATTTAAAAAAAATTTTAAAAATTAAAATTTAAAATTAAATACGAAAAAATTAAAAGTTGAAAAATATTTTTATTTTATGTGTTAGATATTAAAACACCAATTCCAGAACACTTTTTATTTTGTCTATATCTTAAAAAATGACTGAGTTATAGCACTTTGAATTTTTCTTATGGCTGACATTTTGAAACGATCTGATTTTTGTCATGCTATAACTAACGTATTAATGAACCGATTTGAATGAAACTTAGTATGTACATAGTACATACAACTATCTCGATCGAGTTCGTTGGCCAACATCATCCGCCATCTTGTTTCAAAATGGCAGCCATTTTAAAAAAATTTAAAAATTAATGCGAAAAAATTAAAAGTTGAAAAATATTTTTATTTTATGTGTTAGGTCTTAAAACACCGGTTCTATAACACTTTTTACTTTGTCTATATCTTAAAAAATGATTGAGTTATAGCACTTTGAATTTTTCTTATGGCTGACATTTTGAAACGATCTAATATTTGCTATAACCAGTGTTCTCGCTGTCGCTCGCCAATGCGCCAAATTGTGACTAAATTATTCATTTGGCGAGTAAACAAGTGATTAGATTCGCCAAACTGCTAGTGCTCAATTTTTGCTTTTTCTTTTTTTCTTTTTCGTTTTTCATACATATGCATATGTATATTTAATGTATACATAATTTTATATTTGTAGCGGATAGTAGAAAATAAATTAACAACAAGTCACATAAAAACTTGGATTATTTTAGAACATATTGAAACATATATCTAGAACATATATCTATTTTGCGAATACTTTTTCATTTGGCGAATGTTTTTTATTTTTAATTAGCCAAATTACTAACGCTGGTCAAATGTCAGCGAGAACACTGGCTATAACTAACAAATTTATGAACCGATTTGAATGAAACTTGGTATGTAGATAGTACATACAAATATCTCGACCAAGTTCATTGTCCAGCATCATCCGCCATCTTGTTTCAAAATGGCGGCCATTTAAATTTTTTTTAAAAATTTAATATTTAAAATTAAATGCGAAAAAATTAAAAGTTGAAAAATATTTTTATTTTACGTGTTAGATCTTAAAACACCATATCCAGAACTCTTTTTATTTTGTCTATATCTTAAAAAATGATTGAGTTATAGCACTTTGAATTTTTCTTATGGCTGACATTTTGAAACGATCTGATTTTTGCCATGCTTAACTAACCTATTAATGAACCGATTTGAATGAAACTTAGTATGTACATAGTACATACAAATATGTCGATCGAGTTCGTTGGCCAACATCATCCGCCATCTTGTTTCAAAATAGCAGCCATTTTAAAAAAATTTAAAATTTAAAATTTAAAATTTAATGCGAAAAAATTAAAAGTTGAAAATATTTTTTTTTTTATGTGTTAGGTCTTAAAACACCGGTTCTATAACACTTTTTACTTTGTCTGTATCTTAAAAAATGATTGAGTTATAGCACTTTGAATTTTTCTTATGGCTGACATTTTGAAACGATCTGACTTTGTCACGTGATAACACTCTTATTTATAAATCGATTTGGATGTAATTTGGTGTGTACATAGTACTTAATAAGGCCTGGCCCTAGTTCATTAACAAGTTTTATCCGCCATCTTGTTTAAAAATCGCGGCCATTTAAATTTTAAAAAATAATCAAATTTGAAATTAGGTACAAAAAAGTGAGAAATTGAAAAAAATTTTTCTTTTATGCATTTGACCTTGATACAAAGATTCTAAAGCATTTCGTCTGTATCTTAAAAAATGTCTGAGTTATAGTACTTTTAATTTCTAGTGTTGCTCACATTTTGAATTGATCTGGTTTTCGTCAAGTGATAACAGGCGTATTTGTACACTGATTTGGATGAAACTTGGTGCGTAGATAGGACATACAGATGCCTGGACCGAATTTGTTGTCCAGTTCCAACCGCCGTCTTGTTTCAAAATGGCGGAATATTATTTTTTTAAATTTAAATTTTAAAATCAGATGCAAAAAAGTAAGAAATGGAAAAAGATTTTTCTTTTGTGTTTTGACCTTGATACAAAGATTCCAGAGCATTTTTTGTTTCATCTATATTTTGAAAAATGGCTGAGTTTTAGCACTTTCAATTCCCAGTGAGATTGACATTTTGAAACGGTCTGAAATTTGTCACGCGTTAATACGCATATTTATAGACTGATTTCAATATAACTCCATGTGTTCATGGTACATACCAATGTCTTGACCGAGTTCACGGACCAACTTTATCCGACATCTTGTTTCGAAATGGGGGCCATTTAAATTTATCAAAAATCTTTTAAATGTATAATGATGTATAAACAAAAAATTAGAAATTCAAAAAAGGTTCTTTCTAAACTATTTATCTTAATAATCAATTCCGGAGTATTTTTTGCTTTGTCTTTACCTTGAAAAACGCTTGGGATATAGCAGTTTGAATTTCTAATGTGGGTGACATTTTTATTTTTTTAAGTCAATTTGCCCGCGACAGCACTCGTATATATTAATCGATTTCGATGTGAGTGTGCATGTTCACATGAATTAAGATTTCGATCAAGCTCATTGTTTTTTTTTTGTTTTTTGTTTTTTGTTTTTTTTTTAATCCATCATGCTGTTTTAAAATGGATATCGTGGAATTTGGCGACCCTATAAATCGCTTAAAATAGAACCAGGTTGAATAAAAGATGACTAATTTCTAAAAATTACTATTAATATTCAGTACTGATAAAAACTAGTACTCAATTTTACATAATAGTGTTCCACTATTTTGAGCTTCGTATATTTGATTTATATAACTGAATTTAAAATAAATAAATAAGTATATGAAAGCTACCTTTTCCTCCCGGCATTACCGGAAGGACTTTTTTAATTTATTTCCATTTTTATATTTTATGTTTAATTTTAAATGCTTTTTACGATATTTGTTCAAAATGGCGGCAACTCAGTTTAGCTTTTCTCTCGATAATAAAAATTTATTTTCCAAAATGATTGCGTATAATTATGCACTAATTGAGGTAAGAAAATATATTTACTGAGAAATAATATTAATAATGTAAATAAAATAACAGAAAATAATTTATGATAAAAATTAATGTCTAAAGCAAAATAAGAAAAATTTCAAATGAGGAAAATGATGTCATTCAGCAACCAGATAAATGGGAAGTACAATATTATTACGGATGCCTTTTTCATATTACTAATAACAGTAACTTTTAAAAAACATTTGGAGCGAAAATGACGTCACTATTTAAAACATCGCATTTTTACTCATAACGATATTAGGTACTACTCTGTTATCCCGTCGACCAATTTCGCCAAATTATACAAATCGCCAAACTAACAGCCAAATTATACATATTGACATAATTTTTTATTTTAAATAATGAAAAAACAAATAATTAGTAGAATATTAATAAAAAGTCGAAATAAAAATCACTTAATGACATTTTAAACACATGAATCGTATTTAATGTCATTGAATATGGCATTCACGATCATCCATTATTGGCATTTAATCTTACAGTTTGGCGATAATTTTTTGGTCAACGGGATAACCTGGTAGTACCCGATATTACATTTCAATATTTCTTTTCATTACGGACACTGAGATTGAGATTTTACTTTCAGATGACTTCAGTTAGTGAAAATAATGTTACAGTAAAAATAAAATTGAAATTAGTTTTTTAGGTAGATTTCGTATGAAATACTACCTATTGCATTGTCTCCCATGTTGGAATTTCTGAAAAATTTTTGCGGATCTACACGAATCATGACTCCTAGACTTCAAAACCACCATCAGTAAAAAAGTTTATCTATCTATCTATCTATCTATCTATCGGTGTATATCACTTTCTTCTAGACACGATAACTTCCATAATTATGCTCAGATCTTCTTCAAACTTTTACATAAAATCAAGGAGCCTAAAATCTCGGTCGAGTTCGTTAATGGGCAAAATCGGACCAAGGGGGTGGAAATAGGGAGGGTTTTTGTGAAAACAGAAAAAACGCGATAACTTCTTAATTAAAATAGATATCGAATCAGTTTAAAGTTTATATTACTTCTAAGAAATGGGCAAAAAGTTTATGCATGACAGATTTTTGATAAAGTTAAAAATGGGCTCAAGGGGCGATAAAAACATGGTTTTTGGGAGAAAAAAATTCATAGCTTCGTCAATTCTCAAGATATTAAATCCAACTAAATTTTATATAAATGTACTCAATATTATCTAAAACTTTTGTATTTACAAGTTTTTGATAGGACCAATTTTTACCGAGGAAAAAAATTAAAAACGAAAAGAAAAAGGGGGGAGGAAAAAGAAAAAACCCATAACTTACTCAATTCTTAAGCAATCAAATCTAATTAAATTTATTTTACATCTTCACAATAAGATTTACAACTTTTATATAGACAAGTTTTTCATAGAACCCATTCTTATAGCAAAAATAAATTAAACAAAAATAGGAGTTGGAGTAAAAACCTTAAATCCAAACTGCTTATATTCTGACTCATTTTAAAATTCATTTTTGATTTTAAACGCATCCAAATAACAGATCCTCTTATTTAGGAACTATATAATGCGACGTTTTGGCCAATTTTTTGATAAAGGCAGAATATATTTTTAAAAAGGCTGCCAAAAAAGGTATTTTGAACAGATTTCCCGAAATTATCGTCATTAAAAATTGATTAAGTATAACAAATTGCGTTTTTTCTGAGTCATTTTTAAATTCATTTTTGTTCTTAAACCCATCCAATTTACAGGTCCTATTATTTAGGAACTATATAATGCGACGTATTGGCCAGTTTTTTGATAAAGGCAGAATATATTTTTTAAAAGGCTGCCAAATAGGGTATTTTGAACAGAATTTCACGAAATTATCATGATTGAAATTTGAGGAAATTAAAAAAATTGCGCTTTTACCGAGTCATTTTTAAATCTTTTTTTGTTCTCAAACGCATCCAATTTACAGGTTCTCTTACTTAGGAACTATATTATGTGACGGAGTGGCCAGTTTTTTGATAAAGGCAGAATATATTTCAAAAAAAGGCTGCCAAAATGGGCACTTCGCACAAAATTTCCCAAAGCGACCATGATTAATGAACTGTGGGTATTCAAATAACAAATTGTTTATTTTATGACTCATTTTTAAATCCAATTTTGCTCTGAAACGCATTCAAATGACAGTTTTTTGTTACTTAGGAACTATATAATGTGCGTATTCTTTGATTTTTTGATAAAGGGTGAATATACATATTTTTAAAAGCTGTCAAAGTAAGCACTTCGCAAAAAAATTTCCCAAAGCTATCATGATAAAAGAATTGAGGTTGTATTCAAATAACAATTTTTTTATTTTATGACTCATTTTTAAATTCAATTTTGCTCTCAAACGCATTCAATTGACAGTTTTTCGTTATTTAGGAACTGTGTAATGTGCCGTATTGGTCAGATTTTTGATAAAGGCTAAATATATATTTAAAAAAATCTGTCAAAGTGGGCACTTCGTACAAAATTTCTCAAAGCAATCTTGATTAAAGAATTGTGGATGTATTAAAATAATAAATTGGTTATTTTATTACTCATTTTTAAATTCAATTTTGCTGTCAAACGAATTTAATTAACAGTTTTTTGTTATTTAGGAACTATATAATGAGCATATTGGTCAATTTTTTTTAATAAAGTAAGAATATAATTCAAAATATGTTGCCAAAATGGGCATTTGAGTAGAATTTCGTTTAAGAGGATTTCGATAAAACCAGTTCTTACAGAAAAATGAAATTAAAAAATTTTTAAAAGCGGTTGAATAAAGTAGTTAAACTGGGTTTATCTCTAATCTTTTTTTTTTTTTTTTTTTTTTTTTGAGATGAAAACTTTTCGAAATCTACCTCCGCCTATAGGCCATGCCGAAAGGGTTTTTTTTTTTTTTTTTTTTTTTTTTTTTTTAATAAAACTATTTTTCTGCGAGTGCATATAAAATAAAATTTCTGGATTTCGCCGGCACTCAGATTACAATTTTAACTGAAGATGTGCGAATATTTGCATGCAAAATTGTAATTGGCAAACTTGACATTTAGTTTGTAAATATATTTATTATATATTGATTCAATAATGTAATTACTTTTGCTTTTTTTAAAACCAAATCGATCGGGTCTTTTAAACATTTCATTCGTCGAGTTCGACGGGGTTTCACTCGTTTTATTGTTAAATTGCATTTCCTTATATTCAGAGTCTATAAAAAAGCGTTTTATACTAAAGAGACAACTAAACTAAAGAAAAAATCCGTTTTTGATGAATCTAGTCAATGAAGAAGTAGCACGTCAAATTGTATCTCTTTATTATTCCGCAATTCCAATGTCTCAGAGAGAAATTGCTATTCAATTGGGTATTTCACGCCATTCTGTTTGCTATTATATTGGTAAACACAAGAAAAATGAAGTTCATTGCAATCTAAACGGGGTCGCCATTTTAAAAAACCTCTATCGATTTTTTTTTTTTTTCTAATTGGAGGCGAAATTGAATTCTGCAATGGTAAAATCTACATTCAACTTGGGTTCTTTTTTTTTTTTTTTTTTTTTACTGTTTGATTTGAGTAGCAGATATTTTTTATAAACTTGCTTTTACTTTCGAAAACGGCTCCAATGACCGTGTCATTCTAAAAAATATTGCCTGTTGCTCGTTCTAACTCCAATTTCTGGCGAGTTAATTCTTTTTACAAGATTTTACTTATTAGACATTAAAAAGTTGATGATAAACTTCTAATTTTTATGACAGTATCCTAAATAGCGTTTTTCGAGGCATCCGAACCATTGGTGTCTGTTGCTATTTCCAACTCCAATTTGCAACGAGTTAATTTTTTACGATTTTTACGTGTTAGGCAAATACAAAGTTTTTTAAAAAAATTCCAATTTTTATTTTAGTATCCTGGATAGGGTTTTTCAAGATATCCGAACATTTGGTCCTTGTTGCTGTTTCCAAGTCCCATTTGTAACAGTTATTTTATTTATTTATTTTAATGAGCTTTTGCCTAATAGACAAACAAAGCGTTTAAAATTAACTTCCGATTTTCATTTTGATATCCTGGATAGAGTTTTTCGAGACATCCGAACCATTGGTGCCTGTTGCTGTTTCCAACTTCAATTTGTAACGAGTTGATTTTTTTAATGAGATTTTACTTATCAGACAAAAAAAAAAATTTTAATTTTTATTATAGTATCTACGATAGCATTTTTCGAGGCATCAAAATATTTGGTGCCTGTTGCTCTTTCCGACTCCAATTTGTAACGAATTAAATTTTTTTATGATATTTTACTTATTAGACAACTAAAAGTTTATTATAAACTTCCGATTTTTATTGTAGTACCCTTGAATAGCATTTTTCGAGACATCCGGACCATTGGTGTCTACTTAGGTCATGCTATACATATTTCCAGCTCCAATTTGCAGCAAATTAATTTTTTTATGAGATTTCACGGGTTAGATAAACAAAAAGTTTAAAATACAGTCGAGGTCTCTATATAACGAAATCCACCGTTCCAGTAATAAATTCGTTATATAGAGAAATTCGATGTATAGAGAATGATGTTAAAAATCGTATTTAATGTGTGAAATTTGAACAAATATTATTTTTGATCTTTTGAATTACGAATTTGAAATGTTTAAAAGTAAATATTAACCTAATATTTTATTTCTTAATTATTTAAGCTGTTTCAAAAAAGAGGACAGACATTTATTTGAAAGCTTAATGAAAATCAAATAAGGAAGACTTGCATTAATTTCGGACAAAGAAATCTGTATTTATTTTTCTTTTTTTTAAATTGTTGCGCACTCAAAAAAATGTTCAAATTTTACCAAAGAATGAAAAATTGTAGTTAACATTTTCCTCCATTTGAAGGCCTCTCTTATGTGCCTCTCATTGATTCCTCTCTTACACGTGTATCAATCCAATTGACACTGTTTTCAGAAGGATGTGGAAAAGTGTGTGGGAGGTGGGATGAATTCGTTGGATTTAAAGAACATCGAGAGAAACAAAAAAAAAAAAAAAAAAAAGCACAGACGGTAAATCAAAAATAAGTGATGGAAAATTGATTCCATGTGATATCGAAGCTTTTTAAAACTGTTTTTTATGACCAGTTTATAAAAAAAATTCGTTATATGGAGATAGATATTTCGCTATATAGAGACTGTTTTTAATGTAATCATGGAAAAGGCGACCGTTCCTACAAAAAATTCGTTATATAGAGAAATTCGATGTATGGAGTTTCGTTGTAGAGAGACTCAACTGTAATTTCTAATATTCATTATAGCAACCTGAATAGTGTTTTTCGAGATATTCGAAAATTTGGTACCTGTTGCAGTTGCCAATTCCAATTGGTAACAGTTATTTTATTTATTTATTTTTAATGAGCTTTTATTTATTAGACAAATAAAACATTTGAAATTAATTTCTAATTTTTATGCTTGTATTTTTATGGTTGTCTAATTTTTGTAGTTATATGAGGTTGGATAGCGTTTTTCAAGTCATTTGAACAAATGGTGCTTGTTCCTCTTTCCAACTCCATTTTGTAACGAATTAATTCTTTTTCTGAGATTTTACTTATTAGATAACAAAACGTTTAAAATAAACTTCTAATTTTTATGGTAGTATCCTGGATATTGTTTTTCGAGACATCCGAACCATTGGTGCCTGTTGCTGTTTCTAAGTCCAATTTGTAACGAGTTGATTTTTTATGAGATTTTACGGGTTAGATAAACAAAACGTTATTTTAAACTTTTTGTTTATAATTACTATTAACAACTAATTTTTATTTATTAACTTCTCATTTCTATTGTACTATTCTGAATAGTGTTTTTCGAAGTACCCAAACATTTGGTGTCTGTTGCTGTTTCCAAGTACAATTTATAACAGTTATTTTATTATAATTTTTTTAAGTAACCTTTTACCTAATAGACAAACAAAACCTTTATAATCAGCTTCTAATTTTTATGGCAGTATCCCTGGATAGCGTATTTCGAGACATCCGAACCATTGTTGCCTGTTGCTGCTTCCAATTCCAATTTGTAACAAGTTAATTTTTTTAATAAGGTTTTACTTATTAGACAACAAAATTTTTAACTTTTATGATAGCATCTTGGATAGCATTTTTGTAGACATCAAAATATTTGGTGCCTGTTGCTCTTTCCGACTCCAATTTCGAGCGAATTAATTCTTTTTACGAAATTTTACTTATTCGACAATAAAAGTTGATAATAAACTTCTAATTTTGATGACAGTAGCCTAAATAGTGTTTTTCGAGAAATCCGAATCAATGGTGCCTGTTGCAGTTTCCAGCTCCAATTTATAACGAGTTAATTTTTTATGAAATTTTACTTATCAAACAAACAAAAAAACAAAAAACGAAAAAAATTAAACTTCTAATTTAATTAACTTATTTTTAAACATATCTCATTAACTTTGTGTAGTTAGCGATATAGCAAATGTTATATGATTGTATGTACCTGAACTAGATATTTAAACATCATTAAAAACAACAATACGTATAGGGAACGCTATGAGTTCCAGTCCTTTTAAAAATTGTTCTTGAATGAGACAATCTGGGTTGTTCAGCTGCACTTCGTGATTTAGTCATAAACACTTCCCGTGTCTTTGCGCGACATGCTTTTTCAAGACAGGAGAACTGTCTCGAAATAGTGATTACTCAGAATACACTGATGTATGTATTGTTTTCTATGTGTCATTCGGCAGATGCTCACCTGCTAGAAATTTTAATATATTGCGAAACACTTAATGAAATGCATCAGGTAGTCAATGAAAAACTTGTATCAGCTTTTAATTAAACAGTATGTTTCAAAAAGATTTTAACTCATCTATATGAAAAACCTGGGTGATAAATCTGGTAAATGACGCAAATATAATTTTGTGAAAATGAGCTGTAAATTTCAAAATATCTATCGTGTGTATTCGTGTGTGAGTCAAAGAATTTTAGACATAATTTGGCAGGTGGAAATGGGGCGGTCGACCCATACACGAGGTATACTAATATTTAACACGATCTATACTAATATTATAAAGAGGAAAGATTTGATTGTTTGTTTGTTTGTTTGAATTGAATAGGCTCCGAAACTACTTGACGGATTTGAAAAATTCTTTCACCGTTGGAAAGCTACACAATTTCCGGTGAACATAGGCTAGTTTTTAATTGATTTATTCAAATATTTTCCTTAATAGTTCAAAATTTCATTATTTTTCATACAGAATCCGATAAAAAATAACCTTTTTTCTTTCACGTTGCCAATAAAATCAAAATCTGGGATAATAATATCTCCTCGGCAATTAATTTTCAATTGAACAGTATCCACGTAAGAAATTAAAATAAGAATAATTCAAAGGAAAATAAATATGTCGTCATACTTGAAAAAAACTATTTTATTATATAAGACGCACAAATATCGGTTACGTTAATAAGAGGTTCTCTGCGGAAAATGGCGACATAATTCGAAGTAAAGTGAAAGAGAAAGAATTAAATTATTATTAAAATATTTGATTTGGAAAAATATGATGTCATAATTTAAACAACATAGGAATTTTGAAATATTTGTTAAAGGAACAAGAGGCATGGATATATGTAACTAATAAAAATCAGTAAATAATGACGTCACATCAATACCCAATATTATAAAGAGGAAAGATTTGATTGATTGTTTGTTTGAATTGAATGGGCTCCGAAACTACCTGACGGATTTGAAAAAAATTTTCACTGTTGGAAAGCTACACTATTTCCGGTAAACATAGGCTATATTATATTTTAAAAAAAAGGGAGGGATCCTTACTAAAATGCCAATAATGTAACCCAAGGTGTAGAAAAATGACCTTAAAAAATCCGGTACTTCTCTATTATCCCGCCGACCAATTTTGCCAAATTATACAAATCGCCAAACTAACAGCCAAATTTTACATATTGACATAATTTTTATTTTAAATAACGAAAAACAAATAATTAGTGGAATATTAATAAAAATTCAAATAAAAAAATGAAATTAATATCACTTAATGACATTTTAAACACGTGAATCGT
The DNA here is from genome assembly GCA_964019185.1 of Maratus speculifer. Classification (NCBI taxonomy): domain Eukaryota; kingdom Metazoa; phylum Arthropoda; class Arachnida; order Araneae; family Salticidae; genus Maratus; species Maratus speculifer. The sequence continues at coordinate 309,488,939 of OZ025292.1, read as the reverse complement.
ATTTAATGTCATTGAATGTGACATTCACGATTATCCATTATTGGCATTTAATCTTATAGTTTGGCGATATTTTTTTGGACGATGGGATAACCTAGAAGTACCAAAAATCCTTACATCGCGTGCGCTGCGAATACTATTGATTATAAAGCAAAATAATGTACTACGACTTTGCAGAACGTATAATTATCTAAAAAAAATGTCGCGACAGCATATGTCTAACTGTTATAGTTACGTCACAATAAGTGTTTTTGGCACAGATGTCATATAAGCACCACATTGGCACATGCGTAACAAAACTGTAACGTGCATGCAATTTTATGCATTTAGATTGATGGTTAGAGCTAACTGTTTTAATTCATTACATTATTATAGGGAATTATTTAGTCAATATATTGTCGATATGATGGCAAAAATGATATCAGAAAGATTAAATTATATATGTCGTAATCAACAGAGACTGAGGGCTGATGAATACATTCATCTCAGAGACGTTTTAAATCAAGATGCAAATGTAGACCCATCAAATATAGGCCAACGCGTAATCTTGCATCTTCATTCACGGGTTCTGCACGTTATCTGCATGAAAAAACCCAAGATGCCATGACTTATGTCCGAAACTATGGGAGGCCAGACTTATTTATCACTTTTACGTGTAACTCCTAATGGCCTGAAATTAAACTAGAACTATTATCTGGTCAGCGGTTTTTCAATCGCCATGACATAATTTCAAGAGTATTTCACTTAAAGATGAAGAAATTCATAAAATTATTCATGAAAGATGAAATATTCAGCAAAGTAAAATGTTATATGGCAAGTGTGGAGTGGCAGAAACGTGGTTTACCACACTGTCATTTGCTGTTTTGGCTGGAAAGAAAAATCCAGCCAGACGAAATTGACAGTGTCATAGTTGCGGAATTGCCCAATCAACAAAACGATCCGATGTTGCACCAGGGCCGTAACTATAAACTTGAGGGCCCCGGGGCAAAACCTCCGGAGGGGGGGCCCCCCCAGGGAGGGCAAATTGAAACTTTGCCCCGGGCATAGTTTTTTTTTTCTCGCACACCGCTATTTAAATGTACATACAGTGCTCAGCAAAAGTTTAGACACTGGTGTTATTTAACCTTTAAATAAAAAATACGAACTCTTGAGATTTAAAAATGGCTATGCTTATTTTTAAATATATTTTAAAGATTTTAGGATGAAAATAATGATTATAACATAAGACTGAAACTGTGAATTATTAATTATTGAATGAAAAATGAATAATTAACTGAAAAAAGTAAAATTTGCATATTGCAAAAGTTTAGGCACTTTTTCGATTTTTTGCCAAGTGTTTACAGAAAAATGCATTTTTGAAAGTTATGATGTCACATGTCTTTAGTATTTAAGTATACCTCAATATAGCATCAGTTAGTGAATATGCCGCGAGCTAGAAATATTCAGTTACATGAGGTAATTGAAGATGAGGAATTGAAATGGAAAGGGAACACTGTTGCAAAAATTTCAGCTGCATTGAATCGTTCAAACAGGTTTGTCTATGAAGTATAGTCTAAGGGTGACTCCTTCAAAACAAAGCATAAATCTGGAAGCCCTTGTGTGATCAGAAAACGAGATGACAAAAGGATCCATAAATTAGAATTTACACAAATGATAATTGCTTTTCACATTAAAAGTAAGTCAGTACTTTCTGTGTTGACGGATATGATTCGTAGATGAATTAAAGAAAGAGGTAAATCAATTTACATGAAAATTATAAAACAACCAGCTTTGAAATCTCACTACAAATTGGCGAGAATGCAATGGACTTGCAAACATACGTCATATGGACCCAAATGTTACACTATGATATCCAGAAACGAAAAAAAAAGTGGAATTTGGATGGCCCAAACGGGTGGGCATACCATTGGCACAACTTGCAGGTAGAGCCTAGGACTTTCTTAAGTCGACAACAAGGAGCTGACTTTTTAATGATTTGGTCCTCACTTTGCTTTAATGCTCGAGTATCTCAGAAGATATTCAATGGTTGCCAAGCAACACAAGACTACATACATACGTTGGAGAACAATTTTTAGCCATTTGGGGAACTTTCAGCTGGTCAAAAATATGGATTTTAACAAGAAAATGCATCGATTCATGTTGAATACTATACAAAAACTTTGTTTAACTCTGAAAATACTACTGATCTCAACTGGCCGGCGTGTAGCCCTGATATGGACCCAATCGAAAACCTTTGTGACATCATATCGCGTATGGTTTATGCAAATTTTTGCTATATTTTTTGTTAATGAGCTTCGAGTTGCTGTTTAACGTGTTTGGTACAAAATAGACCCCCAAGTGACGCAGCATTTAGTTTCTTCGATGGAAAGTCACATTCTTGCACTAATTGCAGACAATGTGCGTGCCGCTTAATTTTAATTTGACGTTATTTTTCTTTAAATATACATATTGTCTATACTTTTGCCACAATGTTAATTTAATTTTTTTATCATTATATATTACGTAAAAGGTAAAATTTAAAATTTATTGTTTGTGAACAAAGGATAAGTAACAAGTAATGTATGACAGATGAATTACAAAAATTCGTTACATACTTCTAAATATAGAAGCGTAATTGATCACTGTCTAAACTTTTGCTGAGCACTGTAGTATGATAAGCCCAAAAATGATAAAAAATGTAGAATTGGGCAACTCTACTCGGCAGGCACTTGGCGGCAACGCCATTTTTGCCGATCCCACTGAAGTTAGCATAGGGAAGAAAATACGGACTTCTGATTGGTTGAATACTTTAAAGAGCATTTTATTTAGGTTCATTTTTGCGTATATGTAGCTTAATCATGCGTTTCTGTTTAAAAACCTTTTGAAAGATGGATTGTGATAATTTTTTTTTCGATTTTATTTATTTATTAATAGACTAGCTGACCTATCCGGCATTGCCCGGGACCCGTTATGATAACCTTAAGAAAACAATTAACACTTTAGTTCTACAATTAGTCAAAATTAAGCATAGGATATGAATTATTCGTTAAATAATATTTTAAAGAAAAGCATAAAAAAATGAGTAAATGCTTTAAAAAAGGCCTTTGGACCTCAATAAAAACATCAGGGTGTTGGTCCTGAAATAAGAGTCCAAAACTCAACTTTAAATTTATGCATTGAGAAGGTTTGATAATAAGTTGGTGAAATGTGCATGGAGAACAAAAATTTCAAGTTGCCTAAGCCGAGACCATAGGGAGTCTCAGGCTTTTAAATGGAATGTAAGAACATGGAAATAACTAAGTGAAAAAATAGTTCCAAAAATGAAGATTGGATTAAGAGAGGGCAGTTTAATAGCATTTTATGGTACAAAATCTTCAAGGGGCCAGGAACTTATTTCGCACGTAATTGGGTATAAAATGTTTTTTGTAGTTATTAAAGTAATGGGAAGACGCTAAAGCGGGAGTGAACAACCTCTGGTCCGCGGGCCAAAATGATACCACTATTTTTATGCAGAATAATTTTCCTTATAGTAATGACAGAAACTTTGAGATTAAAGAAAAGAATCTCCGCTTTTCAAATATTCTGGTGGCAAACGATTTTCTGATTAAAAAGGTTGTGCATCACTGCGCTAAAGCAATGTGAAAGAAAATTGCAAGCAATCCGGATCATTTTTAAAGAAATTGCACCAACGGGCCCCAAGAACGTGATTAATATTCAAAATTGGTGGTACTAGACTATGACGGTTTCTCAGTAGCTGATGGATTTAAGAAGTTGTTTAAAAAAAGCGAATTAATTGAACCATTTTAAAGGGATTTATAATAAGGGCCCAAAAAGGACAACTGACAGTTAAAAAGAAGGCCCTAAGCCTAACAGGAAAACATGTTAAAATATCTTAGTATACTTAGCTCTTTAGATCTACAATTAGTCAAAATTAATCATAGGGTATGAATTATTCATTTTAATAATATTTTATCGAAATGCACAAATTGATTCGGAAAATGTTTAATAAAAGGATCCTAGCCGCGGATGAAAATATGAGAATCTTGTTCCTGAAAGAAGAGTCCAAGACTCAAATTTAAAAATTTTGCACTGAGAAGGGGAGAAATTTAAAGAGTGAACTATGTTTGCCTCATAAAATGTTCAGGGGCCCTAGAATGAGCCCTATGATTCCACAGGAGGCCAAAGTGTCTTATATGGAATGTCAAAACATTATAAATTATCTAAATGAATAAAGAATCCTAAAAATGAAGGTCGGATTAAAAAGAAACAATTTATTAACAATTTATTATTACAAAAACTTCAACTGGCCCCAAGGGGCCAGGAATTGAGTTTGCATGTAGTTGGGTATAAAGATATTTTTTGTAGTTATTAAAATGATGGAAAGAAGCTATAACTATGTTAAATAAAATTGAAAGCAATTTGGTTCATGTTTAAAGAAGTTGCACCAAGGGCCTCAAGAAAGCAATTGACAAACAAAATTAATGGTAGCTGAAGTCTGATAAATTCTTTTGCCGTTCATGTAATAGGTAGAGGACATTAAAAAGTTGTTAGAAAAAAAAAGCTGGACCATTTTTAAGGGAGCTATAATATGGGGCCCCGTAGGTACCAACTGACAGTTAAAGCCAGGGCCCTAATGTGAAACCATGTTAAAATATTATACATTATAAATAGTTATTAAAATGATGGAAAGAAGCTATAACTATGTTAAATAAAATTGAAAGCAATTTGGTTCATGTTTAAAGAAGTTGCACCAAGGGCCTCAAGAAAGCAATTGACAAACAAAATTAATGGTAGCTGAAGTCTGATAAATTCTTTTGTCGTTCATGTAATAGGTAGAGGACATTAAAAAGTTGTTAGAAAAAAAAAAGCTAGTGAATTGGACCATTTTTAAGGGAGCTATAATATGGGGCCCCGTAGGTACCAACTGACAATTAAAACCAGGGCCCTAATGTGAAACCATGTTAAAATATTTTAGTACATAGCGCTTTAGATCTTTAATTAGTCAAAATTAAGCATATAGTAGGAACTATTGTTTGGAATGATATAATTTTTTAAATGCACCAATTGATTGGACAAATGTTTAAAAAGAGGTCCTAGGGTCCGAATAAAAACATCAGGTTTTCTGGATTGGTCCTGAAAGAAGAATCCCAGGCAACTTTAAAATTTTGCACTAAGAAGATCAGAAATATAGGAAGTGAAATATGTTTATTTCACAAAATGTTGAGGGGCCCTGGGCTGGACCCTATGATTCCACAGGGGAACACAGTGTCTTGTATAGAATGTCAAAACATTAAAATATCTAAATGAATAAAGAATCCTAAAAATGAAGATCAGATTAAAAGGAAGCAATTTATTGACAATTTATTATTACAAAAACTTCAAGGGGGCCTGTACTGGACCCCAAAGGGCCAGGAAATTATTTCGCATGTAGTTGGGTATAAAAATATTTGTGTAGTTATTAAAATAATGGGAAGACGCTAAAACTAAGTTGAATAAAATTGAAAGCAATTTGGATCATTTTTAAAGAAGCTGCACCAAGGGCTCCAAGAAAGCGATTAATATTCCTAAATAGTGGTAGCTGAAGTCTAAAAAAAATTTTTGTTGTTCATGTCGTAGTTGGAGGACCTAAAAAGTTGTTAAAAAAAGCTACTAAATCTGACCATTTTTAAGGGAGCTATGATAGAGGGCCCCATAGGGGCCAACTGACAAATACAGTAAGGCCCTAACATGAAAACATGTTAAAATGTTTTAGTAGATAGCGCTTTAGACCTTTAATTAGTCAAAATTAAGCATTGAGTATAAATTATTTGCAAGAACATTATTTTTTTTAATGCACCAATCAGAGCCTGATTACAGCACAGGCCAACTAGGCCGTGGCCTTGGGCCCACTGCAGAGGAGGGCCCAAATTTAACAAAATGGTTTAAAAAATAGTTCTTAAAATTCAGTTTTCTGGAATTATTTTCAGAAAAGCCAAAATGGTTTTGGTTAACATGAAAACCATCTACTTATAATCCCCCAAATACCCCCTGTGGAGGAAAAAAAAAAAAGACCTAGCTACTACTTTGGTACGAGGGGCCCGCAAAAAGAGCTGGGCCTTGGGCCCAATACAACCTTAATCGGGCTCTGGCACCAATTGTTTGGGTAAGCGTTAAAAAAAGAGCTCAGGGACCGAATAAAAATATCAGGGTGTTAGCCCTGACATAACAGTCCAAGATTCAACTTTATAAATTTGCACTAAGAAGGTGAGAAATTTAGGGAGTGAAAAATGTTTAGCGCAAAAAAGATCAAGGCGCCCCTGGGTCGGCCCTATGATTATCTAGAGGGTCCCAGTGTCTTATATGGAATGTAAAAATTTGAAAATATCTAAATGGAACAGGTATCCCAAAAATGAAGATCGAAATTAATGGAAGCAATTTATTAAAAATTTATTATCACAAAGACTAAAAGGGGCCCTAAAACGGGCCCCATGAGTCCAGGGTCATAACTGAAAAGTAAAAAGGCGAAAATATCTAAAAGGAGAAAGGTACCTCAAAACGGAAAAGATTAGATAAAAAGGAATCAAGCTATTAACAATTTGGCGCATAAAAATTGTAAGGAGCCCAGGGCTCTGGCCATTAAAATATTAAAAATCTGAGCCTCAGGTGCATCAGGACCTGTCTTGGACTATCTTCACCTAAAATTTCAGACTTCTACGTGCGGTAGATTTTGCTAACCTTCGCAGTCATACACTCACACACATATACGCAGACATACACAAACAGAGCGTTTTGTTAACTTATTAGTATAGATAAGAAGAAAGATTTTCTAGAATTTTTTAGATGCTTTTTATATTATTCAATCGATTAGAAGTCCATATTTTCTTCCTTATACTAGCTTCGGTGGGGTCAGCAAACATGCTGGCGCAACATGATGCATTCGACTCGACATTTTGCTGTCTGCTGTAGAACTCCTTTTGCATGCGAAGCGTAAGGAGTGTATTGACGGACACGCAAAAACATCTATTCTAGCACTTTGATTCTTTTTTTTTAATTACTAACTTTTAGGTACTATGTGCTGGGTCTTTTATAGGAACTTACACTAGAAACTAAAATCAATAGTTTTTTAACCATCAGTTTGGGGCCCCTCAGACTTGGGGGCCCCAGGGCAGTGCCCCGGCTGCCCCGGCGGTAGTTACGGCCCTGTGTTGCACAATATCGTAACTAAAAATATGGTCCGCGGACCATGCGGAGAGCATAACTTAACAGCACCATGTATGAAAAATGGTATTTGTACAAAAAAGTACCCTCGACGTTTCGTCAACGATACCCAAACTGGAGAAGACGGTTATCCAGTTTATCGTCGCCGTGACATCGAAAATGGAGGACAGAGTGCTACACTAAATATTGGAGGAAGTAGGTTCAATATTGATAATAGATGGATTGTACCTTATTCTCCACTATTGTGTAGGACATTTAACGCTCACATAAATGTAGAGTACTGCCACTCAGTTCAAGCCATCAAATACATTTGTAAATATATAAATAAGGGATCTGACCAAGCTACTTTTACCGTCAGAAACCCAAACGATGAAGTGGAAAACTATGTGAATGGTCGTTACATAAGTACATCCGAAGCCGCCTGGCGAATATTCGAATTTCCGATCCACGAGCGACATCCTACAGTCCTGCAGTTAGCTGTCCACTTAGAAAACGGCCAAAGGGTGTATTTCACCGCAGAAACGGCTGAACAAGTGGCCCAAAATCCACGTAAAACTACTTTGATGGCTTTCTTTGAGCTCTGTAATGAAGATGAATTCGCAAAGACACTTCTATACCACGAAGTTCCGCAATACTACACATGGGCCAACAACAAATTCACAAGAAGGCGGCGTGGTGAGGACATAATTGGCCATCCGGGTATAAAAAAAGATGTTGCTTTAGGAAGAGTTTACGGTGTACATCCTTCTCAATCAGAGTGTTTTTATCTTAGGATGTTGCTACATCACGTACGCGGTCCAACCTCATTCGAGTATTTAAAAACCGTTGACGGAGTTCTCAAAAAGACCTATCAAGCAGCTTGCCGTGACAGGGATTTGCTAGAAAACGATGACCATTGGGAAAACACACTGAGAGAAGCATCGCTTTCGCAATGTCCAGTACAACCGAGAGAGTTGTTTGTGGTCATACTTTTATTTTGTCAGCCGTCGGAACCATTAAAATTGTGGGACAATTTCAAAGACGAATTATGTCAAGATATTAGACATAGACTCCGACTGCAAAATCAAGACTTCGCCTTACCATACAGTGATGACATTTATAATGAAGGTTTAATACAAATTGAAAATAAACTTTTACAACTAAATGATAAAAACCTAAGTGATTTTGGATTGCCGTCTTCAGTTCGTTCAGAAAATAATGTGAGAAATACAATGGTACAGCACTATAACACAAATAATTTGACAGCTTTTGTTAATAAAAATCTGCCAAAATTAGTTCCAGATCAAAGATATGCTTTTGACATTATAGTCGATAGCGTGAATAACAACAAAAACAATTTTTTTTTTTTTTTTGGGATGCGCCAGGTGGCACTGGAAAGACTTTTCTTGCAAATTTAATACTTGCTAAGATAAGACAATCTGGGAAGATAGCGATAGCAGTTGCTTCGTCAGGAATCGCTGCAACCCTTCTAAAGGATGGAAAAACTGCTCATTCAACTTTTAAACTTCCGCTAACCGTAAATCTTGAGCAACAATCTATATGTTTTATTCGCAAAAATGGGCCTCTTGGTAAATTATTACAAGAAGCCTCATTGATTATGTGGGATGAATGCACCATGAGCCATAGAGCACATATAGAGGCCGTGGACAGAACTTTAAAAGATCTTAGAAATTCCTCTGCTCTCATGGGCGGGATTACTTTTGTATTTTCTGGAGATTTCCGACAGACTCTTCCTGTTATTAACAGAGGTACGCGAGCAGATATCATCAAAGCATGCTTAAAATCGTCGCCCTTATGGACTTCGATTGAAAATATAAAATTACGGACAAATATGAGAGCTCATCTTCATGGAATGACAGATAGTGATTTTCCACAGCAACTTCTTAAACTTGGGGAAGGAATTTTCCCCATTCCAGATTTAAGCAGAAATTGTAACATCCTTCTGGATGAGTCTCTAGGCCAAATAGTCCATAGTTTAGAAATTTTAATAGATGCAGTATACCCTGACATCGAGAATTTACATGAAAAAGACTTTCATTGGTTGTGTTCTAGGGCAATAGTATCACCTAGGAATGATAGTGTCAACGAAATAAACAATCTGATTATTCAAAAAGTTCCCGGCCAAGTAAAAAATTTCAAATCAATAGACACCGTGACTAATATCGAAGACGCAGTCCATTATCCACAGGAATTTTTAAATTCACTAAACCCTTCTGGACTGCCACCACATGAATTGATGTTAAAAATTGGAATTCCAATCATGCTTTTGAGAAATTTAAGCCCTCCGAACATGTGCAATGGGACGAGGCTACTCATAAAGGAATTGAAGGACAATTTAATTGTAGCAACCATTATCACCGGCCCAGCAGTTGGTCAACCAGCTCATATACCGAGGATACCAATGATCCCAACTGATCTACCAATCCCATTTAAACGGCTTCAGTTTCCTGTAAAAACATCTTTCGCGTTAACTATTAATAAGTCCCAAGGTCAAACCTACGAATAGGGATCGACCTACGAAAAGAATGTTTTACTCATGGCCAACTGTATGTTGGTCTATCGCGGGTCGGAGCTCCTGAAAATCAATTTATTTTGCTGCCACAAAGTAAAACAGCATCTAATATCGTTTACGGGGAAGCTCTGACACAATAAATTTAATGGCTTTTGTTTTGTAGGTGTAAAACTTTTTACAAACATTATTACAAATAAAAAAAATAATACTAATATCCAAATTTTCTTTTATAATTTTACACTTTTTTAGTAACCCCACGCACAAAGAAGAGAGTATGATTGTGTGTGTAAAAATTTATAACTTGAAATTTTTCTTTAATCCCCGTGCGAAGCCGGGGCGGGCTGCTATAATCTATATCCATGAAACAAAGTCGTGTTAGTTACACCATTTATAACTCAAGAACGGGTGGATCTATCTTTATGAAATTTTGTATACAGGTATCTGACATCTTAGATTAACATACAGGCTATTTTTTTCCGACTACCTAAAAGGAAGATAATGCTTTTAGTAGTTGAAGTTAATGGGATGAAGTGGTAGTAACAATTTGCGGTGTCAGTAGTGACACGGGACTGGGCGACTTGCTCTACCCGAAGCAAAGCGAGGGCGGCCCGCTAGTAAGATAAATAAAATGCAGATACTTGACGAATGGACAAGTCTTTTAAGTAATCACATGTTGACCTAGTTTGGAGCGATAGATAAAAGTGGACAATGGTCATTTCCTTGTTACTGGACAAAAAAAAAAAAAAAAAAAAAAAAGGCTCAATAATAATGTTTCTCTTATTGTTCTGCACCCATTTTCTCTTGAGATAGACTTTTATTCCATATTAAGGCATTATTTGCAATATTTCAATCCCCTTTTTAAAAAGAGTTCAACTTGAGAACGTTTCCAGATCTCTCTCCTAAAAGTCCTTCAATGCAAAGAAATACTATATTTTAGCAATCTAAGATGTTGGTTACCCTTGTAAATGAGGCTTGAACATATTTTTGAAGGAACTTTTTCATTTCAAGAGTCACTAAATTGATGTGAATAGGGTTCAAAATCTTCTTCGTTTTTACATAGAAGTTGATTCGATTTATACACTTAGTTAATTCGACTTATACATGAAAATTCATTTTTTTGGCTTACGAATTAAGGGGGTCGACTTATACAAGAGTATGTATGGTGTTTGTGTTTATTGTCTTCATCAGTTAAAATCTCTGTAAATGCTAGGTTTTTTCAAATAGTAAATTAACAGATAGGGCAGGATTATTTATTGTTTTCAGTCATATGATTAACCCTTTTTTGGGAGGGGGGGTGAGGAAAGGGGCAGATACCACTTTTATCATCAGAGCTCTTCATATTTTAACCCTTTTCACTCGAGAGATGATTCTCACTGATCACTAATGTCCCGTTTAAATAGGTGCTCCACATTCTCAGGACACCAGTATTTAAAACTAATTTTCTTCGTCTTATCTAATAGCCGAATTAATCTCTGATAAAAGATTGCGAAATAAACATAAATGATGTCCAAAGCATTTGAGTGGCCGAGAGGTTCGGACCTCTCAACTGGTAGACGGCAGAAACTGGGTTTGAACCCAATCGCGGCTGTCGGCCTAACCGTTCGGAGTTTTCGTGGTTTTCTTCGAACCTTGCGTAAATACGGGTTAGGTTCCCTTAGAAAGACCTCCACGAAGGGCACTCCCCCCTGGTCCTATATCCCTAGTGTAGATAATCAGACGACAAAAATAAACCAAACCAAACCAAACCAAAGCATTTGACGTCCCAATTTACGAGAAACACCTGACAACACTAGTGTTGAGTGAGAATCACCTCTCGAGTGAAAGTGTTAAAAATCAAAATCGAATTAGGTATGTTGAAGGGGTCTATTTTGTGTTTAATTCAATGGTTCTGAATTTTCAAGCGCAGACATTACGTCTGACTTTTTAGGTGCGTTCGTAATTATGTAAATACGTAGCACCTATCGTTGTCGCTCAGTCCGTCTGTCTGTTCGCATAAAACAATGCAAAAACTACCCAACCGAATCGTTTGAAATTTAAAATACATAATTACTACATAGTTTTGTCGAGTCATTTCAAATTTTATGAAAATCGGTTAGATAGATCAATTACAGGGTCAATCAAAAGGATTCCGTTACATTACTGTCAATGGGGAAAAAGTTTCAAATGCATTTTAATCGTTTGAAATTTAAAACGTATATTTATTACATAATTTTGTCGAGTCATTTTAAATGTTATGAAAATCGGATGTATGGATCAATTACAGGGACAATCAAAAGGCCGTTTCCGTTACATTACGGTCAATGGAGAAAAAAGTTTCAAATGCATTTTAATGGTGTTGCACACATTTGAACATAATAGAATTGACATCAATCTATGAAGTATATACTAAAATATACGTTCTGTACAATCTGTGATGCAAAGAATATTTATTATTAAATTACAGGGCCACACAAAAGTATTCCACTACATAATACTATACGGGGAAACATTGTTTGGAGCGTGTTTTAATTATATTAAACTACTTCACACTTTATGAATAAGATATGCGTTGCTGAGGTGTAATAAAAATTACTTCTTGCATATTTACAGGAACACAAAGATTTCGACCACTATAATGTATCCGAAGTACGCTCTACTATATCAGCAAGATCTGAATATTTTTAAAACTTCGTTATCGTACGAACGCACCTCATTTGCTACGCTTCACGTGCAATTTCCAACTTTTTTATTCTTTATCAGAGAAAAGGTCTCTAAAAAATGACATGAGTGGAATTTTTTTTTGGAAAAATCGATTTTTGTTTTACTGGCTTAAAAAGTTTTTTGAACCTTCTTGAATCTGTTGGTATCCCCCCACCCCCTCCTTCTTTTCCCCTGACCAACAAAAATGAACATAAAAATCCAAGAGAATACACCGGCTCGGATGCCTGCCCATTCAGATCAATTTTACGCTAACAATATTATACTTATTACTTTCTTCTGTCTTCAATAGAAGAAAGTATTGTAATCGAAAAAATTTTCGACTTACGGTTTTCGATGGATTTACACGTTTTAGGGGTCAGAGATTCCAAAAAACGTGTTTTTACAAAATGTCTGTCTGTCCATGTGTCTGTATGTCGCCATTCTACCATCAAAAAGTGTATGAAGTTATGCATAGAATTGAACCAAATTTTTTGTGAATGTTTTTGGCTGTGGAAAGCAGGTCCTCCTTCAGTTTTGAAATATTCCGCCGGAAGGGGGCGCTGCAATCGCGATTTTTGTGCCATTTTCAATATTGTACCGACCAAAAGTATATGAAGTTATGCATCGATTTGAACCAATTTTTTTGTGTATGTGTATGACTATGGCTAGTTGGTCCTCCGTGAATTTGAAAAAATTTCGCCGGAAGGGGGCGCTGCAATCGCGATTTTTGTGCCATTTTCAATATTGTACCGACCAAAAGTACATGAAGTTATGCATCGAATTGAACGAAATTTTTTGTGTAAGTGTATGGCTATGGCTAGTTGGATCGTCCTGAATCTGAAAAAAAATCCGCCTGAAGGGGGCGCTGCAATACCGAATTTTATGCCATTTTCAATATTGCACCACATAAAAGTGTATGAAGTTAGTTCTAGAATTGAACTAAACATTTTGTATATGATTATTTTTTGGTAAGGCAAGTAGGTCCTCCCTGAATTTGAAAAAAAAAAAAAAAAAAACTGCTTATCATTTTATTGTCCGTCGGCTCGTGCAGAGACGGAAATTCGTTTTTACTCCGATTAATTGATTGAAGCAGAAATTTAAGATGAAAATCAAAGTTGGTAAGGTATTGAATTAAAATTATTAAAGCATTAAAATGAATAACTATTTTTTTTAATATTAAAATGTATGTATGAGATAGAAGAAAGTTTTGGGATTGGCACATCCAACTAGTTTTTATTTTTAAATTCTACTCGCACCAATATATTTTAAAAGGAAATTTTGTAGAATGCACATACTGTCAAAGTATAAGTCTTCATCTGTTATTGCTTCACTCCTATTAGTTTTCTCCAGTTATGTCACAGAAATGTAGGGCAGAGGTCTCGAGATCTTCGTTAAACTGTCAGAAGTCGTTTTTATAAGTTTTACAACACCAGCTTTTGCTTGTAGTGAACCTCCTTAAGTGAAAATTTCAATGCGAAAAAGCTCACTGCTGGATTATTTTTAAATATCGCCAAGGCCTTTGACAAATTCTGGCACAAAGGATTCATATACAAATTAATTCAGCTAAATTTTTCGTCTGGACTTATGCATCTCAAATACTCATTACCTTGGCGATCTTTCTCTGCCCACATAATTAACATGTTATATGAACTACACTCTATCCTATGCGGTATTATTCAGCATTCAATTTTGGGTTTCACCTTTTTTCACCTGTACTTTTATGACATACCTCGTACTCTCTCAACGTCTCAACTTTACTCGCTCTTTGTGCGGACGACACTACCATTTATGCTACGTCAGATCAACCGTTTTTAGGTGCGAGTTGAGTTCGTAATTATATAGCAACAATAGTCGTTGTTCAGTCCGTCCGTCTGTCGCATATAACAGAGTAAAAACTACTCATCTGAATCGTTTAAAATTTAAAACATATAATTTTTGCTTAATTTTGTCTACAGTCATTTCAAATTTTATTAAAATTGGATGTATAGTTCAATTAAAGGGACAATCAAAAATATTTCGTTACATTACGGCCAATGGGAAAAAAATAAATTCAACTACTTTTTAAAGACTTTACATTATTTCAAATATAATAAAATTGATATGAATCCATAAAGTATGTATTAAAATATTCATTTTATACAATCTGTAATGCAGAGAATATTAGTTATTAATTTACAGGACCACACAAAAGTATTCTATTACATAATGGTATAGGGGGAAATATTGTTTGGGGCGTGTTTTCATTATGTTAAACTATTTTACATTTTATAAAATTGATATACCGTATTTACTCGTGTTGCAAGAGAAAATGACGATTTTTTTAAATCTCGTACATAACGCGTACCATAAATTTGATATGCAAGTAAAGTAATGGTCAAATGAATTTAAGTAAAGAAAGTCGAAGCAAACATTACGTTAGGCCAAGAAACAAGATAAAAATACATTTTTAGACTTTTCGTGAATGACGAAAGGTAGAAGCGAGTGATAGCAATGAGAATTCCTAATTACCGTTCAATTCAAACAATGTTACTAGCGTTTTTGTATAAGAAAAATGTAAGGAGTGAATTAAAGATGCAGCAGTATATTTAATAAGCAAGATTTTCCGAGCTTTAATGTCTTCTTTAAATACATTTCTAGGTTTACATGCATATTGTATGATTATATCCATCATAAAAAAATATTCCATGAATAACTCGCACCTACGAAATTTGCCTTTTTTAGGGGCGCGTTATATACGAGTAAATACGGTACATTGCCGAGGTTTACTACAAGTTACTTCCTATATAATAGAAAGCAGTAGTATTTACAGGGACACACAAAGGATTTCGACTATTATACAGTATCCGAAGTACCGTATACTATTACACCAAGAACTGCACATTTTAAAAACTTCGTTATAGTACGAACCTCATTTGCTACTATTGATATGAAATTTCCAACTTTTTTCTTTACAGAAATAGTCAAAATCATCTCAGTTTATTTATAGAATGGTAGTAGTAGGAAAACAAGAGTTTAAGGACAACCGCAGGCGGCACTGCGGCACCGTGCCGCCTGCGGTGCCTCCGTGCCTCCGGCTGTCCCGCCTGTGGTCCCACCGCCACCACCATGCCACCGCCACCCTCCTGCCCCCACTATGCATCCGCCTCCCCGAACGCCCCCTAGTGGAAAAAAGGAACATTCTATTATAACAGGATAGGTGAACGACCTCCCCTATTCAAAAATATTGTCAATCACATCTCAACACAGAATCATACTATATGATGAAGATTTAATTTATATTTTAATTTTGAAGAACCGTAATTTTAATGAGTATTATTAATTAAGCGAAACAATTAAAATTTCAGTTTTCAACCATTTTATTTAGATTTCTTCAACTACAAGATGAGATTATCAATTTAACACAAGAAAGTTAAACATATATTTGAATTTTGCTTGATAGACATCTTAATGAGTAGTATTAATTAAGTAAAAACAATAGAAAATATCAAGTTTTATAGAAAAAGACTGATTTTTTACTATTTTTATCAACTTAAGAGAGAAAACTTAAACGTACATTTCAGTTTTTCAACAGCTATAATCTTAATGAGTATCGTTAATTAAGTAAAAAACAATGGAAAATATCAAGTTTTATAGAAAAAGACTGATTTTTTACGATTTTTATCAACTTAAGAGAGAAAACTTAAACGTACATTTCAGTTTTTCAACAGCTATAACCTTAATGAGCATTCATAATTAAGTAAAAAACAATGGAAAATATCGATTTTTATAGAAAAAGACTGATTTCTTACGATTTTTATCAACTACAAGATCAATGTATCGACTTAAAACTTAAAACTTAAAACTTAAACATACATCCCAGTTTTTCAACAACTATAACCATAATGAGTATTGGTAATTAAGTAAACAACAATGGAAAATATCAAGTTTTATAGAAAAAGACTGATTTCTTACTATTTTTATCAACTTAAGAGAGAAAACTTAAACGTACATTTCAGTTTTTCAACAGCTATAATTTTAATGAGTATTGATAATTAAGTAAAAAACAATGGAAAATATCAAGTTTTATAGAAAAGAATGATTTCTTACATTTTTTCAACTCAAACTTCAGAATATCAATTTGAGATAAAGAAATTGAAATGTTTTTAAGTGGCTATCACTTTAATATCGTCTTAATGAGTTTTGTTAATTAAGCAAAACAACGGAAAATACCGATTTTTAAAGAAAGAAAACCAATTTCATCATACTTTTATACACCAACTAAGTAGAATTTTAATACATAAACGAATCATTTAAAGAAATATTCAATACACACACACACTTGAACCTACGAGACATTCTTCATTACGTCATATCCAAACTAAAACTTTTTTCTGCAACCCCTCCACTCATGCATTCCAACTAGGGAAAACACACAATAGGGTTCTGACGTCACAACTTGCAAAGGTATACAACAAAATGTTTACGTTCAAGAAACAGTATCACCTAGAGAGAAAAAAGAAGAGATTTAAACTATTTATCCATTCTAGTTTTATAATAGTTACCACAACATCTCCAAATTAAAATTTGGAAGTCATAATGAATGTAATTAATTAAGCAAAATAATAGAAATATTAGTTTTTCAGTGGGGAAAAGACAAACTTAAACAAATTTTATTAGTTTTACACTAGTTTAATAATAATTTTAAGAGGAAAAAGACGAATTTAATCAATTTTTTTTAGTTTTACACTATTTTTTCTCATCTCCAACATGGATATATCAATTTTAACAGAAGAATTAAACGTATATTTTAGTTTTTAACAACCAAAAAGTAATAAGTATCATTAATTAAACGAAAATAAATATCGATTTTCAAAAAAGACAATTTTTTACACAAATTTTCAACTTTGAAATACATTTGTTTACATATATTATTACAATATATTGCCAAACTAATTATTTTTAAAAGTTTGAATGTCATTATAAAATGCTCATATTTATATTTTTCACGTCTTGACTACATTCGACATCTTTCAACAAATAGTATGCATTTTTTTATTCTAGAAACTGAAAAAGTCACTTCTTACTGTTTCAGAAACTTGACATGTGAAAACTTCTCTGAGTTATTCGATTCACATTTTAATCAAATTGGCATGTTTCGCCTCACCTTTTTGAAATTTCCATATAATCAAACATCAAGTTATTTAAAATATAAATACTGCTTAGTATTTAGATAGTATACATGACTGATTCTACTTATTCTGTTCGTATTATTAATCAAATTAGCAATTTATGATAAAGCTTATTTGTACGCATGCGCAAATTGTCACGTGACATAAACGATTAACAGCAATATGAATTTTCGAAAAGCAGCGCAGCATTTTGCATTCCCACTGTTAGACTTGAGAGGGAAGTTGGCAGATGCACAACTCTGATTAATTTCCAGATTTTAATGCAAGTGAAAACCGTTTTCTTCGTTAACGAATAAAGTAAGTTTTATTATATCATTGCAATATATATGTATCAATAAAAATAAATTTAATGAAATTAAAAAAAAAAGATTTTTTATATATTAAGCATTTATTAAGTATATAAATATACTTCTTTTATTACGCAAATGTTTCAGCAAGATGAAGCAAAACAGCAGCAAATTTCCGAAATGTATGATCCGACTGATTCGACCTTAGCACATACAAAGTTAAAGAATAATACATATGTAAGTTACTTATATGTTAAATACTAGAATTCATACACTATATAATTAGGTTAAATTTACATTAAAATATTTTGTCCTATATTCAATAAGAAGTATTTTTATTTGTAATATTAGAGTGATATCTAACTGTTTACATTAATTTCCCTTACAGAATTGCTTTTTTTGTGATAAAAACTTTTCATCTAAATGGAATTTAAAAGAACATATACAGATCCATGCCAATGAAAAACTATTTACTTGTGAGGACTGCGAAAAACTGTTTTCAAGAAAGTGCGAATTAAAAAAGCATATGATGATGTATGATACTCTATCACCTGTTATATGTGAAATTTGCAAATTATCTTTTACTAGGAAATGTGCTCTAATAACTCATATGAAAACACATCCAAACAGAAAATTGCTTAAGCGTGAAAAGTGTGAGAAATCCTTCAACTATCGTTATAGATTAAATCAACATACGCATATTCACAATAGACCACAATTAAATTGTTATGAATGTGGGAAATCGTTTTCAAGTGAAAATAAGCTGAATCACCATTTAAAAATTCATCAAGTCCAACATCGTCCACTGTTTAAGTGTAAAAAGTGCGAGAAATCCTTCAACTATCGTTATAGATTAAATCAGCATATGCATATTCACAATAGACCACAATTACATTGTTATGAATGTGGAAAATCGTTTTCAAGTGAAAATAAGCTGAATCACCATTTAAAAATTCATCAAGTCCAACATCGTCCACTGTTTAAGCATGAAAAGTGTGTGAAATCCTTCAACTATCGTTATAGATTAAATCAGCATAAGCATATTCACAATAGACCGCAATTACATTGTTATGAATGTGGGAAATCATTTTCAAGTGAAAATAAGTTGAATCACCATTTAAAAATTCATCAAATCCAACATCGTACACTGTTTAAGTGTGAAAAGTGTGAGAAGATCTTCAGCTATCGTTATAGATTAAATCAGCGTATGCATATTCACAATCGACCTCAATTCAATTGTAATGAATGCAAGGAAACATGTTCAAATCAAAATAGACTAAACCGTCATTTGAAAGTGCATCAAAACCTACAGCATACATGTGATCAGTGTAAACATAAATTTAATAATAAATTTAATTTAAATCAACATTTACGTACACACCATACTAAAAAAGTCTTGTTCCTGTTAACAGTGAAATGCCTTTACCCACTGTAGACTTTAAAAGAATAAAACATGAAATACCAGTTTTCGAAGTGTTTGAAATTCTAACTTTTCATCCTGAGAAAAATGAAGAAGGTTGCTTAGTAACAATGATGGATATTTAAAAATTAACCAATCATTTGAAGAATTTAACAGTCAAAGATCAGATTGGAGACTTCGAAAAATTGAATGTTTAGAACTGAATATTTCAAAGTATGGCACCTTATCTAGAAATTGATTTTACATCATGTAAATATGCATTCTTTTAAGTGTCGATTTTATAATTGATAGGAATGTATATTATTAACAGTGTATTGTATAATTAGCAGTAATAAATAAATAAATAAATAAATAAACATAGTCTTGAGTTAGTCCTTTCATATTATTAATCAAATTATGTTTCGTCCTACATTTCAGCGCTTTCTGAATTAACGTCCATCAAGTTGCTTAAAATATAAATACTATCTTTATAGTTTCAATGGTACATAGTATACATGGTTTATCTTGAGTTAGACCTTCCATAGTATTAATCAAATTATATGTTCCATCTTACACTTCCGAATTATCATCCATCTAGTTGTTTAAAATATTAATAAAATATTTATAGTTTTTTATTATAAATAGTATTTATGAATACAATCTTTAATTTTTAACAGTTCATATTTCAAATAACCTATTTTCGAAACCAAACTATGTGAATTTTACCACAATGCTTATCATCATACAAAGATTTGTGTTTCATACTTTTTCTAAAAATTATCAGATATGTACGCCTCAGAGGAATTTCTATCATTAGAATAAATGAAAAAAATTTATTTATATTAAACGTAGAAAAAATTTGATTGCAATATACATGTATTCAATAAAAATAAATAAATAAGCGCTTATTTATACATTAAAACCTTTACTAAATATATATTTCTTGCATTATACAGATTTTTCAACAAGGTGAACCAAAACAGCAGCAAGCTTCAGAAATTAATGATCTGAATGATTCATCCCTAGCACATGTAGCGTTAATGAATAATACATATGTAAGTACTTATATGAAAAATACTAGAATTCGTATATGAATCGTAATTAGAGTAAATATAAAATGATTTGTCTTACTACCTACACTTTAACAAATGCCTTTTTACCTATATTATTGAAAAGAATCCTAATTGTTTGCATTTATTTCTATTACAGATGTGTTCTATTTGCTACAAACACTTCTTAAGTAAATGGAATTTAACAGAACATACAAAAATCCATACAGGTGTAAAACCTTACACTTGGGAAGATTACCAAATGCTGTTTTCAAGAAGGCGTGAATCAAAAATGCACACATCATCATATAAAGCATCGTCAGTTATATGTAAACTTCGTGAAGATATTCAAAAATTATTCAGACGTTTGAAGAATTTAGACATAAAGGAAGATATTTAGACTATATATCCATCATATTTTCATAACACTTACCACACTATCTCAAACTTAAAATTTGGAAGACATACACACTGCTGAAAAGTAATTTTGTTACCCGTGATTCTTCTAACTAGCATGAATGTATAGATATTATTTTGCAATGTATTCTTTAAACGCTCACAATAAATATTCTTTTATATGCATATATCGTTGTGTTTATTTTTTTAAAACCTATTACATTAAAAAAATAGGTTACACACACATACATACACATAACATTTTAAGTGAAACAACACTCTCACAACTTAAAAAATGCATAAGAACATACAAAAATAAGCAGATGTATGAAAAAATATGCAAGTACGTAACATTTTAAGTGAAACAACACTCTCACAACTTAAAAAATGCATAAGAACATAAAAAAATAAGCAGATGTATGAAAAAATATGCAAGTTTACAAAATAATTTCACTGTTTTCTAGAAATACCAACAAAAATATTTACAATATAAAAAAAATTACAAAAGTGAAAAGAAAAAACACAAATGTAAAACAAAAAATCACAAAGTGAAAAACTCAAAGTTTTTGAAAAAAAAAAAAAAAATTACAACAAAAAATTTTTTTTACAAAAACCAAAACTTCAAAAAATATTTTTACAAAAAATTTTTTTTCAAAAACATTTTTCACAAAAAATTTTTTTTTGAAAATAAGTTTTTACAAAAGTAAAAAATAAAAAATCACAACGTTAAAAAGAACAAAAATTTTGATACTTTTTTTATAACTTTTTTTGAAATTTTTGCAACTTTTTTGCAATTTTTTTTACACTTTTTTTAACTAAAATTTTTCATTTTTTTAACGTTGTGATTTTTTATTTTTTACTTTTGTAAAAACTTATTTTGAAAAAAAAAAATTTTGTGAAAAATATTTTTGAAAAAAATTTTGTTGTAAATTTTTTTTTTCAAAAACTTTGTTGTGAGTTTTTACTTTGTGCTTTTTTGATGAATACATGTATATTGCAATCAAATTTTTTCTACGTTTAATATAAATTAATTTTTTTCATTTATTCTAATGATAGAAATTCCTCTGAGGCGTACATATCTGATAATTTTTAGAAAGAGTATGAAACACAAATCTTTGTATGATGATAAGCATTGTGGTAAAATTCACATAGTTTGGTTTCGAAAATAGGTTATTTGAAATATGAACTGTTAAAAATTAAAGATTGTATTCATGCATACTATGTATAATCAAAAACTATAAACATTTTATTAATATTTTAAACAACTAGATGGATGATAATTCGGAAGTGTAAGATGGAACATATAATTTGATTAATACTATGGAAGGTCTAACTCAAGATAAACCATGTATACTATGTACCATTGAAACTATAAAGATAGTATTTATATTTTAAGCAACTTGATGGACGTTAATTCAGAAAGCGCTGAAATGTAGGACGAAACATAATTTGATTAATAATATGAAAGGACTAACTCAAGACTATGTTTATTTATTTATTTATTACTGCTATTTATACAATACACTGTTAATAATATACATTCCTATCAATTATAAAATCGACACTTAAAAGAATGCATATTTACATGATGTAAAATCAATTTCTAGATAAGGTGCCATACTTTGAAATATTCAGTTCTAAACATTCAATTTTTCGAAGTCTCCAATCTGATATTTGACTGTTAAATTCTTCAAATGATTGGTTAATTTTTGAATATCCATCATTGTTACTAAGCAACCTTTTTCATTTTTCTCAGGATGAAAAGTTAGAGTTTCAAACACTTCGAAAGCTGGTATTTCATGTTTTATTCTTTTAAAGTCTACAGTGGGTAAAGGCATTTCACTGTTAACAGGAACAAGACTTTTTTAGTATGGTGTGTACGTAAATGTTGATTTAAATTAAATTTAATATTAAAATTATGTTTACACTGATCACATGTATGCTATAGGTTTTGATGCACTTTCAAATGACGGTTTAGTCTATTTTCATTTGAAAATGTTTCCTTGCATTCATTACAATTGAATTGAGGTCGATTGTGAATATGCATATGCTGATTTAATCTATAACGGTAGCTGAAGATCTTCTCACACTTTTCACACTTAAACAGTGTACGATATTTTGGATTTGATGAATTTTTAAATGGTGATTAAACTTATTTTCACTTGAAAATGATTTCCCACATTCATAACAATGTAATTGCGGTCTATTGTGAATATGCTTATGCTGATTTAATCTATAACGATAGTTGAAGGATTTCACACACTTTTCATGCTTAAACAGTGGACGATGTTGGACTTGATGAATTTTTAAATGGTGATTCAGCTTATTTTCACTTGAAAACGATTTCCCACATTCATAACAATGTAATTGTGGTCGATTGTGAATATGCATATGCTGATTTAATCTATAACGATAGTTGAAGGATTTCTCGCACTTTTTACACTTAAACAGTGGACGATGTTGGACTTGATGAATTTTTAAATGGTGATTCAGCTTATTTTCACTTGAAAACGATTTCCCACATTCATAACAATTTAATTGTGGTCTATTGTGAATATGCGTATGTTGATTTAATCTATAACGATAGTTGAAGGATTTCTCACACTTTTCACGCTTAAGCAATTTTCTGTTTGGATGTGTTTTCATATGAATTATTAGAGCACATTTCCTAGTAAAAGATAATTTGCAAATTTCACATATAACAGGTGATAGAGTATCATACATCATCATATGCTTTTTTAATTCGCACTTTCTTGAAAACAGTTTTTCGCAGTCCTCACAAGTAAATAGTTTTTCATTGGCATGGATCTGCATATGTTCTTTTAAATTCCATTTAGATGAAAAGTTTTTATCACAAAAAAAAGCAATTCTGTAAGGGAAATTAATGTAAACAGTTAGATATCACTCTAATATTACAAATAAAAATACTTCTTATTGAATATAGGACAAAATATTTTAATGTAAATTTAACCTAATTATATAGTGTATGAATTCTAGTATTTAACATATAAGTAACTTACATATGTATTATTCTTTAACTTTGTATGTGCTAAGGTCGAATCAGTCGGATCATACATTTCGGAAATTTGCTGCTGTTTTGCTTCATCTTTCTGAAACATCTGCGTAATAAAAGAAGTATATTTATATACTTAATAAATGCTTAATATATAAAAAATCTTTTTTTTTAAATTTCATTAAATTTATTTTTATTGATACATATATATTGCAATGATATAATAAAACTTACTTTATTCGTTAACGAAGAAAACGGTTTTCACTTGCATTAAAATCTGGAAATTAATCAGAGTTGTGCATCTGCCAACTTCCCTCTCAAGTCTAACAGTGGGAATGCAAAATGCTGCGCTGCTTTTCGAAAATTCATATTGCTGTTAATCGTTTATGTCACGTGACAATTTGCGCATGCGTACAAATAAGCTTTATAATAAATTGCTAATTTGATTAATAATACGAACAGAATAAGTAGAATCAGTCATGTATACTATCTAAATACTAAGCAGTATTTATATTTTAAATAACTTGATGTTTGATAATATGGAAATTTCAAAAAAGTGAGGCGAAACATGCCAATTTGATTAAAATGTGAATCGAATAACTCAGAGAAGTTTTCACATGTCAAGTTTCTGAAACAGTAAGAAGTGACTTTTTCAGTTTCTAGAATAAAAAAATGCATACTATTTGTTGAAAGATGTCGAATGTAGTCAAGACGTGAAAAATATAAATATGAGCATTTTATAATGACATTCAAACTTTTAAAAATAGTTAGTTTGGCAATATATTGTAATAATATATGTAAACAAATGTATTTCAAAGTTGAAAATTTGTGTAAAAAATTGTCTTTTTTGAAAATCGATATTTATTTTCGTTTAATTAATGATACTTATTACTTTTCGGTTGTTAAAAACTAAAATATACGTTTAATTCTTCTGTTAAAATTCATATATCCATGTTGGAGATGAGAAAAAATAGTGTAAAACTAAAAAAAATTGATTAAATTCGCCTTTTTCCTCTTAAAATTATTATTAAACTAGTGTAAAACTAATAAAATTTGTTTAAATTCGTCTTTTCCCCACTGAAAAACTAATATTTCTATTATTTTGCTTAATTAATTACATTCATTATGACTTCCAAATTTTAATTTGGAGATGTTGTGGTAACTATTATAAAACTAGAATGGATAAATAGTTTAAATCTCTTCTTTTTTCTCTCTAGGTGATACTGTTTCTTGAACGTAAACATTTTGTTGTATACCTTTGCAAGTTGTGACGTCAGAACCCTATTGTGTGTTTCCCCTAGTTGGAATGCATGAGTGGAGGGGTTGCAGAAAAAAGTTTTAGTTTGGATATGACGTAATGAAGAATGCCTCGTAGGTTCAAATGTGTGTGTATTGAATATTTCTTTAAATGATTCGTTTATGTATTAAAATTCTAATTAGTTGGTGTATAAAAGTATGATGAAATTGGTTTTCTTTCATTAAAAATCGATATTTTCCGTTGTTTTGCTTAATTAACAAAACTCATTTAGACGATATTAAAGTGATAGCCACTTAAAAACATTTCAATTTCTTTATCTCAAATTGACATTCTGAAGTTTGAGTTGAAAAAATGTAAGAAATCATTCTTTTCTATAAAACTTGATATTTTTCATTGTTTTTTACTTAATTATCAATACTCATTAAAATTATAGCTGTTGAAAAACTGAAATGCACGTTTAAGTTTTCTCTCTTAAGTTGATAAAAATAGTAAGAAATCAGTCTTTTTCTATAAAACTTGATATTTTCCATTGTTGTTTACTTAATTACCAATACTCATTATGGTTATAGTTGTTGAAAAACTGGGATGTATGTTTAAGTTTTAAGTTTTAAGTTTTAAGTCGATACATTGATCTTGTAGTTGATAAAAATCGTAAGAAATCAGTCTTTTTCTATAAAAATCGATATTTTCCATTGTTTTTTACTTAATTATGAATGCTCATTAAGGTTATAGCTGTTGAAAAACTGAAATGTACGTTTAAGTTTTCTCTCTTAAGTTGATAAAAATCGTAAGAAATCAGTCTTTTTCTATAAAACTTGATATTTTCCATTGTTTTTTACTTGATTAACGATACTCATTAAAATTATAGCTGTTGAAAAACTGAAATGTACGTTTAAGTTTTCTCTCTTAAGTTGATAAAAATAGTAAAATTCAGTCTTTTTCTATAAAACTTGATATTTTCTATTGTTTTTACTTAATTAATACTACTCATTAAGATGTCTATCAAGCAAAATTCGAATATATGTTTAACTTTCTTGTGTTAAATTGATAATCTCATCTTGTAGTTGAAGAAATCTAAATAAAATGGTTGAAAACTGAAATTTTAATTGTTTCGCTTAATTAATAATACTCATTAAAATTACGGTTCTTCAAAATTCAAATATAAATTTAATCTTCATCATATAGTATGATTCTGTGTTGAGATGTGATTGATAATATTTTTGAATAGGGGAGGTCGTTCACCTATCCTGTTATAATAGAATGTTCCTTTTTTCCACTAGGGGGCGTTCGGGGAGGGGGATGCATAGTGGGGGCAGGAGCAGAGCCGTCCTTACGGAGGACGATTTAAAGCGAGGCCCTGTGCAAGTATTTTGCGAGGCCTTTTCTTTTCAGACTCTTAACATAATTTTATCTACTATACTATCAATAAAAAGAATGTTTTCAGCTATATACAGTGACCCGGGGGGGGCAGGGTTCAATCCCTTCACTATTATAAAAGAGTAGTATTTGTGTGTTTGTAGGAGTATTTTCTGGAACTATTGAACCAATTTCAAAAGTAATGACGACAAATTGAAGGTGAAAGCCCTTCTTCCAACATAGGCTACATTTTATGTCAAAACCACTATCTTTTCTTAATTAAAATCACAAGTTTATATTAAAGATTTTCTATTACATTATCTTCGTTTTATCAAAGAAAAAATATTTTGTGTCCAAGTGCGAGGCCTCTGTAGGCGCGAGGCCCTGTGCGGCCGCACCTGTCGCACACCCCTAAGGACGGCTCTGGGCAGGAGGGTGGCGGTGGGACCGCAGGCGGGACAGCCGGAGGCACCGCAGGCGGCACGGTGCCGCAGTGCCGCCTGCGCTTGTCCTTAAACTCTTGTTTACCTACTACTAATGGTATTATAGTCCCAGCAGGAGAAGAGACATGTCAATCATACATGACGTAGCTTAAGACGATTCCATTTCTTTCATATCGGAGCGTCGATTTTCCTTCCCTACGCTGCGCCGTAAAAGAGAAACGCGTAGGTTGTCACATTTTCCAGGTGTGCGACAGTTTGGCGCTGTTAATTTGTATCTTATTGACTTAAAAGGGAAATTATTTAACCTGGGAGAACGCACGCAGAGAGATCTGCACGTGCCAGGCCTCTGCCTGATTTTCGTTAACAGCATTTGGGCAGGGCCGGGCCCTGGCTTTACTTTTTTCTGAAGACTCGGGCCTTACTTTTTTCATCAAGGATCGGACCGGGCCTAACTTATTTTTTCCGTACTAAGCCGCTATTGATGTCATTTTTCCTAGTCTTGACGGATTAAAATATTCAGCCCCGTTTGAATCCTCCTGTATGAATATAATTTCCTCGACGAAACCAAGTCTTTTCAAAAACCTGTAAAATTTGGCTTGGTCCAACAATTTTTTTTAAAAAGTCATATACTTTTAAATTGTCATTATTCTAAAATTACATTAAACATTAAAACGTATTCTTAACTTTTATATAAATTGTTACTTTTATATTATTACGATAATAAAGATAAATATTTTGCTTTCAGTATATATTTTTAAAAACTTGTTAAATACTATTTTTTTAAATGATTAAAGAAATAATTACGCAGAACAACACAAAATTAAATTTTATTTTTTTGCTTTTCTGAACTTACCAAGGATAAACTGGTAAAAGAGTAAGATAATTTATATAATAATTCATAATAATAATAATAATAATAATGTTATTTTAAAAATGGATGGAATTTGCAAAGTGAAGTAAAATATACATACAATTTAATTAATTTTAAGGGATTCTTAAAAAAAGAAATTTCTTAGCGCAACAACACCAAAATCCCGATAAATGAATTATATCTCGAGTTGTAATAGAAATTCCATAATGAAATACATACGCAATACTAATTTACTTTATTTGTGGCAATTCTCAACTGCTCTGCTCTGCTGAACAAACGCAAAACGTTTTGACATATTTAGAAATTAATTTTTCAGTGGAAAGATATACAATTGGAAAGTATGGTTATGGAAGCGATTTGGAATCGAATTATTTTCCATTTTTTTATCAATAAATAACTTATTGAGTTATAAACGATTTTGATCACGTGACCAACACGTATTTTTCCCCTGTTTGAGTAGTTATTCATTTTTCGAGCAGAAATTTGGTTCAAAACTTTCACTTTGACACTATTTTCAAAAAATCTATTTTGGAAAAAAAAAAAAAAAAAAAAAAAAAAAACGGGAAAATGAGTAGGATTAGTTAGTTTCTGAACAACAACTACTAGCTTCATGAAAACAAACCTTTGAACAAAAATAAGTCAAAACTCAAAACTTATGTGATAAAGACTTTTGGATTTAAAAACAGCCTTAAACACATCTTTCATTTTAATAATAATTAAATTTTGTACTTTTTTAAAGGTTAATGGCATATTTAAAATTTTTAACTTATACTATCTTAAAATTTAATATTTTAAAAATACGTTAAATATCATTCAGAACTGCATTTTGATTCTTTCTTCATTTATTTTCTGCTCTATGGATAGAACAAAATCAACGGAAGAGAAAAAGTAAAAAATTTGCTTCCTTCTCAAAAAAATCCGTAACTTTATGAATAATCATTCTTTTTTTAGAGTGAATTGTTTTCCCTTTTGAGGACATGTTTGTAATAAAAAAAATAATTGTTTTGAAAAAAAAAAAAAAAAAAAAAAAAAAAAAAAACAATTTAAAAATGGCGGGATAAATTATAAAAGAGAGAGAAAATAAAACACAGCTAACCGAGAGAAGCAAAGCAGATTTCCGTCAAGAAATGCGCAGTGCAAGTTATTGGCGCGAAACTCAATTGGCGCGCTATCATTTCAACCCTAGTTCTTTGCGGGGAATGGTCGAATTGAAAACACGGTATTATTTTCCCCTCCCGTATCACCTTGCACACCTTCTGAAAAGTCGACTCGTCTAAGAGAAGGAGTTTCCCAAGTCTTATCTCGTGATGGGAGTATTATATCATCAATGGTGCATTAAATAAAACGAAAGCAAAATCACTACTGTTTTCTTTTCGATCTTTCAATAGACTTACCATTACTATTACTTACCATTACATTAGACAATGGACCTTATGCACACAACCTGAGGTCGAGGCTAAAATTCGTCTGCTGGCGGTATTTACTGGCGGTGTTTACCATAGCAGTCTATGGAGTGTAAATTATTAATGCTTCTTTGTTAGAAATACCGGAAAAAATTCTTTGTTGAAGCATCATATACTTAATATATTATAATATAAATTCAAAATTGTTGTTCTGCTTGCAAGAAAATTCTCTAAATTTGTACATTTTCTATTAAAATGTATCCAGAAAGGCTGAAATCGTCTGCTAGCGATGTTTGCGCCTGCGCATTCAGGAATTCTGGCGGTGCAGTGACTAGAATAACAGGTTAGCATACCGCCAGCTCTGGCGTGTGACGTCACGTGCATAAGGTCCATACTACTATCCCTTGGTCTGACCATGGAACAAAGAATATAAACCGGGAAGGAAAACGAAGCCTCTTTCCCCTTAGGAGCAGGGTGATCGTCGATGCCACCGGATTTCTGTGAGGTTCACCCATATCCCAGCATTCCCTGAGGAATGGCAACTGTTTGGCGCATTTATCGCTTATTTCGCCAGAGCCGGGTGGGTGCTGATTTCTACGGCGGCGAGAGGTAAAACACATGCCAAGTTATCGCCAATCGAAAGAAATCGCCAAGGTTGCCAGCAGTTCAGGGTCACACTTGTCCCAGAATTCTCGGCTTGCCGCGGCTAGCCTCCGTTGACCGGTTTTCCTTCCCGGTTTGTATTCTTTGTTTTTGTTCCATGGGTCTGACGAAGGGGATTATTATTGACAAACGCATTACCTTTAATAAACATATCCTTAATATTCGTGGTAGAGCCAAGGGGGTTTCTAAATTGCTTTTCTCCCTCTTTTTTTAAAATTAATTTTAAAGTTATATTTTTTTATGCAATCACTTTCTATTTCGAAACACCGGTTCCTTGAAAGCATCATCAGAAATAAGGGGATTTGCAAATATAGCATTGCCATTTTAGGGGGGAGAGGGAATTAAGCATATGATATCGTAAGATATCTCTAAGGGGAGGGATTGTCGTTTGATATCGATATCATTTTTGATACTATCAATTTTTTCTTTTTATTTGTAACATGGTCTTTGGTACAAAATAGAACGTTATCTTTTTTAAGCATATTATCTATTTTTATGAGAATACAAAGTTATTAATATCATTAAATTATTATAAAATTATTTAATTCTAAAATATGGAATGCCCCAACGTTTAAAATTCTTATTCTTCTTCATGCGTGTATGCATACATAATCACGGTTTGAGAAATCATATGCGAAGTGTATTTGAAATGAAACTTGTCAGGGCCATGATTAGAAACTTGGAGACCCCGGGGCAAAATAGCGAGGCCCCTCGCGTCCGGGGCAAATTAAAATTTTGCCCCGGGCGCGGGCGCAGTTCCCCCCGCTCGCCGCTGTTTAAACCCACACAGTATGATAAGCCCAAAAATGACTAAAAAACGTAGAATTGGGCAACCTTACTCGGCAGGCATCTGGTGGCGACGCAATTTTTACCGATCCCACTGAAGCTAGCATAGGGGAGAAAATACGGACGTCTGATACGATACTTTAAAAAGCGTTTTGTTTAGGTTCATTTTTGAGTTTATTTAACTTAATCATACGTTTCTGTTTAAAAACCTTTTGAAAGATGGATTTTGATGTTTTTTTTTCTATTCTATGTATTTATTAAGAGATAAGAAAGATTTTCTAGAATTTTTTTAGATGCTTTTTATATTATTCCACCGATCAGAAGCCCATAGTTTCTTCCTTATACTAGCTTCGGTGGGAGTGGCAAACATGCTGGCGCGACATTCTGTTGTCTGCTCTAGAGCTGCTTTTGCATGCGAAGCGTATGCAGTATATCGACAGACACGCAAAAACGCTCAGCACTTTATTTTTATTTATTTATTTATTTATTTTTAATTACTAACTTTAAGCTAGGTGCTGGGCATTTTATAGGAAGTTAGACTAAAAACTAAAATCAATAGTTTTTTTTAACCATCAGTTTGGGGCCCTTCAGGCTAAGACGCCTCGGGGCAGTGCCCCGGCGGTAGTTACGGTCCTGAAGCTTGTGTTTACTGATAAATAAAGAGAAAGAGAAGGAATGTTGCCCACTTGTTTTGTTGAAAAAAAATTCTGTCTGCCTCCATCCTCTCTACTTTCTTCGTTCGATGCTAGTCAGGGCCGTAGCTAAGGGGGTGCTATGGGCGGCTCAGCCCCCCCCCCCTAATATATTTTGAGCCCCCCCTGGAAAAGATTCCAAGGTCACTAAATGAATTTCTGTTCCGAAAATTCAAAAGAAATCCTGTTTAAAAATCTAATTTAGTTTTGAGACCCTTTCACAGTTTTGCAAAATTATTAAATTGTATTGTATCTAATATAAGTGTTTCAACACTCGTTCATCCTATTTGCAAATATGAGGAGAACATGATGCTTAATTTTGAACTAGTTATACACTCAAATTTTTCATCGTCATATACTTTTCTCAGCATAAAATGAAGTTATTATAACAGTTTAATAATAAACATAGTGTAGATACAATGTGAATATGTACTAATTTATCATTCTGCGTCAGAGAGAGAAAAAAAATTGAGCCCCTCCTAAATTTTCTTGAGCCCCCCCCCCCCTACATTCTCTTCAGCTCCCCCTATTGTTCACTTCTGGCTACGGCTCTGATGCTAGTGCAACAAACAGCTTTTTGTTACTGGTTGAATGCATTATGTAAAAAAAGCTATTATAAAATTATTTTAAATAGTAACTATTTCTTTTAAGTGTCAGTTGATATAAAGTACTTTCATACGCAAAGTGATATTTTATTGACTTCTTTTCATTTGAATCATAAAAGTGTGCGAAAAATAAATGTAACCCGTTTTATATATCACTTTAAACAAAAGAAATAAATTCTAAGAAATCAAATTTTTTTATAACTATATCATTATCGACGAGGTGGTCGAGGAATGATAATGTATGATATTGGAAGGGGGTCCAAAACTACCGATAAGTGGATAACGTTATATATGCACAACCCCTATAACAAACAGAGGAAAAAAAAAAAAAAAAAAAAAAAAAAAAAAAAAAAAAAAAACAGCCACCAAAATTGGAAAAGTAAAAAATTACTCGCTAAGACATCGATCTCAGATTTCCTATGATAAAAGAACAATATAAGAATATTGAAATGGAACAAGAAATTCGAAGTAAAAAAAAAATCCCTTTCGGCATGGCCTATAGGCGGAGGTAGATTTCGAAAAGTTTTCATCTCAAAAAAAAAAAAAAAAAAAGCCTATTTTTACTCAAATGCCCATTTTGGCAATATATTTTGAATTATATTCTTACTTTATTTAAAAAATTGAACAATATGCTCATTATATAGTTCCTAAATAACAAAAAACTGTTAATTAAATTCGTTTGACAGCAAAATTGAATTTAAAAATGAGTCATAAAATAACCAATTTATTATTTTAATACATCCACAATTCTTTAATCAAGATCGCTTTGAGAAATTTTGTGCGAAGTGCCTACTTTGACAGATTTTTTTAAAATATATATTTAGCCTTTATCAAAACTCTGACCAATACGGCACATTACACAGTTCCTAAATAACAAATAACTGTCAATTGAATGCGTTTGAGAGCAAAATTGAATTTAAAAATGAGTCATAAAATAAACAATTTGTTATTTGAATACAACCTCAATTCTTTTATCATGATCGCTTTGGGAAATTTTTTTGCGAAGTGCTTACTTTGACAGCTTTTAAAATATATATATTCACCCTTTATCAAAAAATCGACGAATACGCACATTATATAGTTCCTAAGTAACAAAAAACTGTCAATTGAATGTGTGTCAGAGCAAAATTGGATTTAAAAATGAGTCATAAAATAACCAATTTGTTATTTGAATACCCACAGTTCATTAATCATGTCGCTTTGGGAAATTTTGTGCGAAGTGCCCATTTTGGCAGCCTTTTTTTAAATATATTCTGCCTTTATCAAAAAACTGGCCACTCCGTCACATTATATAGTTCCTAAATAAGAGAACCTGTAAATTGGATGCGTTTGAGAACAAAAAAAGATTTAAAAATGACTCGGTAAAAACGCAATTTCTTAAATTTCCGCAAATTTTAATCACGATAACTTCGTGAAATTCTGTTCAAAATACCCTTTTTGGCAGCCTTTTAAAATATATATTCTGCCTTTATCAAAAAACCGCCCAATACGTCAAGTTATATAGTTCCTAAATAATAGGACCTGTAAATTGGATGGGTTTGAGAACAAAAATGAATTTAAAAATGACGCATAAAAAACGCAATTTGTTATACTTAATGAATTTTTTAATGATGAAAACTTCGGGAAATCTGTTCAAAATACCTTTTTTGGCAGCCTTTTTAAAAATATATTCTGCCTTTATCAAAAAATTGGCCAATACGTCGCATTATATAGTTGCTAAATAATAGGATCTGTCATTTGGATGCGTTTAAAATCAAAAATGAATTTTAAAATGAGTCAGAATATAAGCAGTTTGGATTTGAGGTTTTTTCTCCAACTCCTATTTTTGTTTAATTTATTTTTGCTATAAGAATTGGTTCTATGAAAAACTTGTCAATATAAAAATTGTAGATATTATTGTGAAGATGTAAAATAAATTTAATTAGATTTAATTGCTTAAGAATTGAGTAAGTTATGGTTTTTTTTCTTTTTCCTCCCCCCTTTTTCTTTTCGTTTTTAATTTTTTTCATCGGTAAAAATTGGTCCTATCAAAAACTTGTAAATACAAAAGTTTTAGATAATATTGAGTACATTTATATAAAATTTAGTTGGATTTGATATCTTGAGAATTGACGAAGTTATGATTTTTTTCTCTCCCAAAAACCATGTTTTTTTCGCCCCTTGAGCCCACTTTTAACTTTATCAAAAATCTGTCACGCATAAACTTTTTCCTCATTTTTTAGAAGTAATATAAACTTTAAACTGATTCGATATCTATTTTAATTAAAAAGTTATCGCGTTTTTTCTGTTTTCACAAAAACCCTCCTAACTTTCACCTCCTTGGTCCGATTTTGCCCATTAACGAACTTAACCGAGATTTTATGCCCTTTGATTTTATGTAAAAGTTTGATGAAGATCTGAGCATAATTATGGAAGTTATCGTGTCTAGAAGAAAGTGATATACACCGATAGATAGATAGATAGATAGATAGATAGATAGATATATATATATATAAACTTTTTTACTGATGGTAGTTTTGGGGTCTAGGAGTCATGATTCGTGTAGATCCGCAAAAATTTTTCAGAAATTCCAACATGGGAGACAATGCAATAGGTAGTATTTCATACGAAATCTACCTAAAAAAAAAAAGCTGACATTAATTTTACACGGAGTTTTGAATTATTTGCATAGTGCTGCTATCTAGTGACAAATTTATCTTTTATTTTTAAAGAATTTCCAAATTCTTTTTGTAGTGCTACTGTAGTGCTACATATTTAAATAGGTGGGTACTGATCCGCACTTGATTTTCTTTTTCTACACTTGGGTGTTTTCCACACTTTGGTATGATTTTCTTTTCTTACGATTATATATCTTGAAAATTAGAACAAAGGAAAAAGATTTTTTAAAAGTGTGTTACCTTATTAATACTTTAATGAGCCTTTTTTGAATGTAATAGTTTAAGTCAGCCATACTCAACCTGCGGTCCAGTGACTTTTTATGTGCGGACCGAGAGACATAATAATTAATTTATACATCTAAAATTAATCAAGATGTACGTAAAGTATATTAAAAATTTTTACTATTGTTTATATATTTTTATGACAAAATATGTTATTTGTAATTAATTTTAAATCATATCAAAATTCTAAAAGAAATTTGTTTAGGGAAAAAGTTTGTTACTATTTTTAGTCCTATTTGTGCCACAATGGTGTATATATTTCAACTGCTTCATGATCAAGGTTTTTTACTTAATTTTTAATCTTTTATTTCTGGATTTTAAAATGTAAACTTTCGTCTAGCTTCATCCCAGAGTAACAGATTAAATAAGCCAAAATCTCCAATGAAAAATTACTGGTTGAAATGATCGATAATTCTGAGCACTAACGTATCATCAAAAATAGTTAATTTTTAACACTAATTAAACATTGTTCAAAATTGATCGAATTTGAACTGATTTTCACTACTATAATTTCAAAAAAATGTAAAAAAAAAAGTATTGAGCAAATTACTGATTAATTAAAGGTAATCTTCTGATAAATTTTCTTCAGAACTTGAAAATTCTGAATTGTTATTATCATTAAGAATTAACCAAAGCCGAATTTGAGTAATCTTCCTATTTTCAGCAGAAAACGAAAGCGTCCAAAAAAACTTTCAGGTAATTAATATATACATAAATATGCATAGTTATTAATTAATTTATGTGAGGCCCAAGTTGGTTCGCTGTGCCTCAGATCAAAACTTTTTGTTTTCATATAAAATAAAATATAATTAATTCAGCTGCCCCA
Source organism: Maratus speculifer (assembly GCA_964019185.1). NCBI lineage: Eukaryota > Metazoa > Arthropoda > Arachnida > Araneae > Salticidae > Maratus > Maratus speculifer. Next base: position 309,453,421 of record OZ025292.1, on the reverse strand, counting down.
CAAAAGGATTTTCTATTTATAGGAATTTCATCTAATAAAAATGTTTTTGGTACACATATCCTGATTTACCTTTTATAATGATTTTTGTAAATTATTGTGAAGAATTTACTCTCGCCTCAATTTTATGTGTATCTTTGTTAGCCAAGGAGAGTCATTCTTTTCCACCAAAAAGGTTCATTTAATGAAATATTGAAATATAAGAAATTGTACAATTATGGGTTTAGTGGAAACCATGTTAATAATACAGTTCGTATATGAGGAGTAGGGGTGCCAGCTCACTCGCTGTCTGCACATTTCACTCCAGACCCCACTCTGCTCTCTTCTTGACTCTTACTCCATTTCTTCTCTCTCGCTTCCCTTTTCTTGCCATTGGAAAAGCCTGTTTCTCTCCCAAGCTCCTCCCCGACAAAACTCCATTGGATCTTCTCTTCCCACGTTGGCGCCAGCATTGCCATCTTTCGTCTGGGTAAAACCGAAATTTTCCCCCCATGAGGGTCGCTAGGGTGATTTAGCTCATTAATCAAGATTGGCTGTGTCGAATTGCTAAAGTCAAAGAATAAAGGATACTTGCAGACTTTTAGACGCCAAGACTAAAAGTTTCTATAACTGTTTCTGTGGGAAAATTTTCTCCATTTAATAGTTCTGCCTTAAACAGACATTAATTTACAAGTTCACTGTTTAACTTTATTAGTCAATTTATAATTAGTCAAAACCTTACATGATCATCTGTTATACAGTCACAGCAAAAAAACATCTTGGCACTTGCGATTTTAGACGTTTTGTTAAATATCTAAAAATATACAGGAGGAATAACTCCAAAACTCCAGATGTATAAACATAATAGTACTAGTCATATATTTTCTCAAAGATTTTTTCCCCCTGAAATCACATAAGGGCCCGTCAACAAATTTAAAAAGAACAAAGATCTTTTGGATAACCCTGTCAAAACTAATGTAGCAAAAGCATTCAAACTGCAAATTATGATTAAATGGCCTAGAGTAGCAAACTGTGTTCATTTTTATGAATATAAGATATATATTCATAGAGAAATTAAGGTTTCTATAAAAATGGTCCCAAATTTCACCAAGTTTCTTGCTTATAATTTGCAGAGTTCTTAAAACGATATTCTTTACAGAAAATAAGATCAACAACATTGTACATAACACCCTGCAATAAATATTAAAAATTTCATGAAAAATGAGCAGGTTTACTAAATAAGGTTTCAGTGCACATACGTGATCTCAATTAAAATATAATTTACATAATGTGTTAGCTAAATGTATAGAACAACTTTTATGAAAGTCTGAAAAACATAACTTGAAAATTTTGAAAATTATCATCAGTACAATAACATCAAAGTCCTTTTTTTTTTTTTTTTTCTAAAATGAAATAAAAAGAAGAGAAGCTGTATCCAAATATGGTAATATGCAATAAAAAATAAAAACATGTACTCAAATATGTATTTAAAATATAAAACTTATACCAAATATAGAATCACAGGATCAGAAAATACATTAAAAGATTGAAAACAGCCAAACTGTAAAAGATATGAAATTTTTTACATTGCTCCCTACCCTCCTCTAAAAAGTTCTCCTTTTGCTAATCAGGAATTTTGGAGAAGTAAGGCACAAAAATAAATTTTTATGATTAATTTTTTAATTACTCTTATAAAAAAAATAACTACCACCATAAGGTTCTGAATGTAAGCTGCTCCGAATACTACCTTCCCCTCTAATATATGTGCAGTTTTCTTTTTTGTTAAAAGTGCCATTTTTAAGCCCTCCCCTTCAAAATACCCCTCAATTTGACTATCCTTTTTAAAAAGTCCTAATCCTAAACTCCTTTTTAAATATCATTAGAATTCCTTCTGTCCTAAATGGAGAGCTTACTTTTGGAACTTTATGGTAATGCAGATTCAAAAAAGATTAGTTTTAACTAAGTTAATTAATTAAGTGCAAAGTAAGATTGAGGGGGGGGGGGGAGGTTATAAAAAATTTTAAGAATGTAAATTAAAAAAAAATTGAGTGAGAAATGCAATAAATTTCCATTTCAGAAATTTACAAATGTTAATATGAAAATTTAAAGATCCTTTGCTATTTCATTAATTCCATAGTTTATACAGTAAAAAGTTTAACTTAACTGCTAATGTGAATTTTATCAATATGTTAATAAATAAGAAAGCAACTTGTATTATTCACTGAATAAACAAGAGTACCACAATGATTTTACATATTGAAATTATGACATATTACAAAATCTTTTTACTTTATTGATAATGACAAACTTTTCTTTTTATAATACATGCGACACTGGTGTTATGATATGTACTAACAATACCTTTAATACCGAAATGTTTTTAATCAAAATTTAGGTAAAAGTAGCAAATTATGTGGGTAAATCATATGAAATAGGGACATTTTTCCATAAAGAGTACTAAAAATTACGGATAGTGAGTAAAATACAAATGCTGTCTAGTGTTACAGGATAATATGATGGCAACAGAATTTAAGAAGAAAAGCTTCCTAGTATTTTAGTGTATCAAATATCTGATTGTCTTCACAAAGGAATGGATATTGAGGTTGCATATTTGTTGCAGTGAGAATTTTCACAAAATTTAAATACAATTAGATTACAAAATGATTATATTTTATCTACCAAAAATTTATTGCATTAAACTTTAAATAATGTTGAGGTTGTGCAGGGAATTCAGTATACAGAAGTAAATGGAACATACAATAATAATTAAGGATCAACCAAAATAGGTTTTAAGACTGAAACTGAATTTTGATATTTCTATTTTTGGGTGAAAAGGAAAGAACTGTTTTTAGTTTGTGATTCATACATATTTATTAAATATACATCATTATTAATTAATTATATGTATAACCCAAGTTGGCTCTCTGTACTTCTTAGAAATGAGTCCGGGATTGTTTTTCGGAGCCCGGGCCTGCCCAAGCCTGACGATTTTGGATCTGAGTCGAAAGAATTTTTGTCATCAGAGTCTGAGCCTGTCCGAATCTAATACCAAAAGAAAAAAATGCTTGATACTTAACAATTGCTTCAAATGTGATAGCTTATTTTTTGTTTTTTTAATTTTGTGCACAAAAATTACTGTTAAATAAAAATTTTAATTCAACCATATGAAAAGAGCAGTTTCATATCAAATATACTTCATGCTTGAAAGTATTCCCATATTTTTTGTCCTTAAAGTTCCTCAGTTCTGATGTTGCCTGTAGGAGATACTAAAGAACACACTTTAAATTAATTTAAATACTTCTAGAATTGATAAAATTACTTTTAGACTTTTTTAAATAAATGTGTACATATCATAAGAATTGATATATGGCCTAATACATCTTTGGGGCTGTTTTATAGCAATTTTAAACTAGTTTTTATGGTCCCTTGTAATATTTGCCTCAGGACTGAAGACGTTAACAAAATAATTTGATGGAAACATTGAAGAAGTATAATGAATGAATGGATGAAGTTTGCAGAAATTACTATTTGTATGCTAAAGAATCAAACATCTTCAATTTCTTATAAAGTATGTACATTTTTATTTATAATCAATTGATTTCTCATAACAATTCCCTGTGATTGATGCGACCTGAAAATCAACGCAAATTAAAACATGATAGGATACAATTATCTTAAAGGTCCGATGCTTTTATAAGAAAAGAAGAAACATTGATCGATTGTTTTCTATGGGAATAACATAGAAAAATATGTTTACTTATCAAAGAGAAATCCTCAGCATAATCAGAATTCATGATGACAAACAAAAAAATAGTCACTTATGCTATTTTCATAACAAGAACGATTATGACTCATGCACAATTAAATAATTTACAAACTTCAAGCTTCTGATCCACATATAAAAGAAGAAATCATTCTCTAAGTGTTATATAACTAAATAAATAAATGATCAAATTAAGAAATATATTCTGTCACGAAGAAAAAAGCAACTAGAAGTTAATTTATTGTTTGAACTAGAAGTTAATTTACTGTTTGTGTTTGGTTTAACTAGTGCCTTATCGATAGATCGTCACCGGAAATGCAGTCGACATAAATCTACAAACCTCCCGAATTTTCTTTTGAAACAGCAATCAACTATTAAAATACAAAAACCCTACTTCTATTCCCCTTTCACTTCATGAAAATAGCACTGAAATAACTTGATAAACAATAAATAATTTTAAGGTGGGAAAAGTTCTTTCAACCATTTCTACACATGTATAAATAATTTTCCGGTTTTAGAAAGAATGAGCCCTGAGCTTGTCTCATATCTAGTACCTCTGACTAAAACTTTTTATTTTCATTTAAAATAAAATGCAATTAATTCATCAACAAAGAAGAATGAAAATAATTTAATTCTAAATTTGTGAATTTTATCTAATTAAAAAATGTTTTAGGTATACATACCTCAATTTATTTTTTCTAATGATTTTTATAAATTATCTTCATCTGTTGTACCAGAAATTTCTCAACAAGCATTTGAAACACTTCTGCAGTTTCAAAAAGTAAAATCATTACTGTTAAGTTTGCAGTTTTTAATGAGTCATCAAAATTTAGTCCTATATGTATTTTACTTACATAATTATTTGCATTCATGTCTTGAATCAGTCATTATTGTCAATTAAAAACAATGAAGTTCACAACAATATATAAAGAGCATCTCATTTAAACCAATATGGCTCAAATTAATGAACAATGTTGAAAATTTCTGGAAAAAAAAACCAAGATCTTTTGAATGCAGATAGTTTGGCTGAGTTTTGGTCAGGCTGTATTTTTCGACAGCATTTTCATCAAAAAGAATTTTTGTCGAAACTTAAATTTTGGGCCGAAAACAAAAACAAAACTGAATTTTTAGCTGATCTCTAATGATAATTGATCTTTAAGTTCGACATATTAATAACATGTTTTAATTTATAATTTAGATGAATTTTAGCTGTACAGATACCAACATTTACTCAATTCTGGATTTTTTTAAAAGTATAATTATACTGCAGCTATAAATGTTTCAGAAACAAACTTCAAAATTCACTTCAAGTTGTGCAGCAAAGTTCTTTTACATCCCTTTTGGATTAGGTAATTCGGTGTTTAAAAATTTTTGAAAAATCTTCCTTAAACTGAAATAGAAAAATTTCATAACGAATAATTCAGAAGCATTTTAAGATTTATGGCAGTCTTCAGCTCGGACTCCATGGAATTGTGTAGTATCATAAAAAATTCTTCTTGCAAGCACAAGTTTTTCTTTAATGTTAACTTTATAAACAATTCTTATTAATAGACAAACCTCTAAATATAACTATTGATCATGGGATAAAATCAAATTCTGAATCTTCTATCCACCGTCCGAATAATAAATATTGTATCATTACAAGTTCTTAATTCAGAAGATAACATGCTGAATCAAAAAATTATTAATTCTCTCCTTTTTTTTTTATACAATTTCAATTTAGATAAATTGTTTCTTTAAACTGATTTTTTGCTCAGTAACAGGGGTGATTATGTGTAAAAAATTTTGAAATTCACAGCAAATTTTCTGAAAAATAACAGCAGAGGGTAGAAAAAGGAGAGGGGGGCCTCTTTTATGGAACTAATATGTTTTTTAAAGACCTTTAATGAAATTATAATTTTTCTGCTAAGATGTGTCAAAATCAATATTTCTTTTTTGTGATCCTTTGATGAAAATCATGATTTTTTCCATGAATTTTTGACAAAATACGTGTTTTTTCTGCGATTTTTTGATACAATTAGTGGGGGGGGGGGGGGGGGGGGGGTTGTGATTTTTTGACAAAATTTACATTTTTTTGCGATTTTTTGGTGAAATTAGCATTTTGCCAATGATTTCTTGAAAAAATTCATGTTTTTTCATGATCTTTTGATGAAATTAATGTTTTTTTCTGTGATCCTTTGTCAAAAGCAGTGATTTTTTTTCAGCAAATAATTAATGAAATCGATTTTTTTCAGCAATCATTTCTAAAAATTCACAATATTTTTATAAACGAATCTTACCATTTTCTTTCTTTCTTTTTCCCCCCCCCCCCTTTCAGAACTGAATGCTTTTAATTTTTTTAAAATATGAAACAGGATCAATCACTCTTGCTCAATAAGCTGAAATAGGACCAAGCCAATTATTTTTGCATAGAATGAGCATTAATACTGTTAATTTTCTTAAACTCTCCTTGTTCCAAAATAACTGATGGATTAAAAGAAGAAACCACTACGTACTAGTTCATATACAATCAGGGCTGGGTTTTTGCCGGCAGAAAATAGTTTTTGCCGTGCCAGTGGCAGAAAGTGGTTATAACCAGTTTTTACCGGCAGAAACTGGCAACAACTGGCATAAACTCATTTTGTGACATAATCTGAGACCTTTTTTAGTAGTATTAAAATGTATTAAATAGTATTTTATTCAGAATAAATAATAAGTAAAATATTGTGAATAGTTTTAATTAAAAAATAAATTTGTATTAGAATTTGATGGTTTTGAATCTTTCACAAAGAATCAGTCATATTATCTGCAGATAATTGAAGATCATGAAAATGATATTAAAGACATAGCAATTGTTAAAAATGTAAATAAATATCATGAATTATGAAGAAGTTAAATACTTATCACAAATGTTAAAATCTATTGTTGTTGTTTTAGATGAAAGTGAAAAACATGACTGCTCTATTGCAGCTGCTCATAAAATTTGCTTAACTTTATTTAATGATGGAACTATTTTCTTAACTTTTCCTTCATTCAGAACAAATTAAAAAGCATGTTAGGTTAAGAAAGGTTAGCAAAATTAATCCTATATTATGGAATACTCTTAGTGTATTATTATCATTTTACAAAAATAATTTTGTTCTTTTAATATAGTAAAATAGTTGTACAAGATATTTTTTTTTTTTTTTTTTTTTTTTTTTTTGTGCTACAATTATTGATGTATACTTTTACAAGAACCATTTTTCTTTGTATATAGCAGTAGGTCATTAAGTTATCACAGTGTATTATTTAAAAATACTTTAAAAAGTAATATTAAATATTATAGAATTTTTTGTATTTTTTTTTTTAACCTTTTAAATACAAATTCAACTGTAAACAATATTAAACTTGTACAGCATCAGATTATTATTATGAAAATTTCTGTTTAAGTGTCGGAAAATTATTATATAAACAAAGTATATTTATATAATCCTTTTGAAATTTTTCAGCTTTGAATAACATTCATAAACTTTATTTTAAATTTTTAACTACATTCTTTATACATTAAATACCTGTGTAAATTACGAATCATTGCAGGTTAAAGTTCTTATTAGTATTATTTCTTAGTTTCTGCCGTTTTTGCCACTTACTGGCAAAAACTAGTTTCTGCCATGCCGGTTTTAACTGGTTATAACCGCTGGTTTTAACCACCTAGGCAGAAACTTGCCAGCCCTGTACACAATGGTTAATGTTAACTAAGATCAGCACAACAGCAGCTCTTATTTACCACCTGGTGCAAAATTCCTTATTACATACTGTTGGCATATCAATGAAGTCTGGTCTGCACCTACACTGATGATGTCTGCTGTAGGGACACCACTCAAATCACTCGTTATGGTTTTGGCTGAGATATTGAAAAAAATCAACCTCATTGGCAAAATGAAAATGCAAATATTTTTTACATCTTATCAGTTTTCCTACTTTTGAGCATTTTCATACAAAATTACCCGATTTTCCAGACTAATAAACTTTTCTGACTTTTTTCTGATTTCACTAGTCTGTCCCTAGCCTGTGTTAATTTAATACTTATAAAATACTCTATATAAAAAACATGAATATTAAACACTTAAATATATTACTTAAAAAACAACTTTATCTAAAATGAGGTTTTCCATAAATTGTAAAGTGGCATAGAAAACCATTAAAATAAATAAATAAATAAACATTTTATATGCAATGCCTAAGGTTGTAAAGTTACTAAAAAGAAAGTGAAATTTTTGCATATTTACTGAGAATGTTAAAATAAACCAAATATTAAAACCTTTATTAGTATTAAGTTTTAAGCAATTCAACTTAAATTTAATATTGGAAGTATATATTTTAATAGTGTTAATAAATGAACTAAATAAATTTCAAATGAGATAGTTAAAACTTTTTACTTGAAAGAGTAATAAATTAATTCCAATCTTATATACATATAATTTAATTTAATTTAAATTTACATATATTACACAATCTAATTTCATTTATTTTAAACAAATTCAATGCCTTCAAACTTATAAGCACCTATCTCTGTTTCAGGATACCAAATGTCACCAGTAATTGTAAACACAGTAATAAAAGATGCAATATGGCCTTCATTTTCTTCAGACTTTAAAGCAATAATTACAGAATCTTTAGTATCAGGCACAAATTTAAAAGATGAAAATCCATGGGTTGGCTTTAGGGGGCCAACAGTTGAAAGAGTAACTTGAGAAAAGTCTTCGTTAGCTCGCAATAATAAATTAGTTCCCTTTTTTTCATCTTCTTTATCATTGTAGATATCAGGACTAGCTCGCCTAGGCAAAAAGAACCACTGTTGATGCACATCACTCCAAACTGAGGCTTCATGAATCATATAGCCTGAAATATAAGAATTTTCACATAAGAATTTTTTTTAAATAAGCAAAAAGTTAAGACACCTCATTAAGATAATTAAAATTTTTGTAAGTAAATACAAAATTCAGAACTGTACACTTGCATTTGTGACACATTCAGAATCAAATTCTTCTTTTCTAGGCATATTTTTTTAATATTGTGCATCTTCAGAATGGCCCTTACAAAATAATTCTTGAAGATAATAATAACTAATCTTTTTTTTTTTTTTTTTTACTTATTAAAATATATACTATTATGAATTAGATTTGCACTATTCATCAAACATTTTTACAGAATCAAACCCATCATGCAAATGAAGGGTTAGGTACATTATGGTGTGAATGTAATCGGTTGATTTTCATGCAAGTTTAAACAAGTTGGAAATTGCACATGAAGCATAGCAAATAAGGTGTGTTCATAAAATAACGAAGTTTTTAAAATATTGCTCTCATATATCAATCTCATAAAATTGTAAATAGTTAATTACAATTAAAATGTGGATCAAATAATGGTCTCCCCATACCATTATGTAATGGAATACTTTTGTGTGACCTTGTAAATCAATAACAAATATTCTTTGCACCACAGATTATACAAAATGTGTATTATAATATGTACTTTATACATGCATATCAATTTTATTATGTTTGAATGAGTGTAACACCATTAAAATGCATTTGAAACATTTTTCCTCATTGACCATAATGTAACAGAATACTTTTGATTGTTCCTGTAATTGAACTATGCAACTGATTTTGATAAAACTTGAAATAACTCGACAAAAGTATGTAATTATTATGTATTTTAAATTTCAAAGGATTAAAATGTATTTGAAACTTTTTTCCCTATTGACCATAATGTAATGGAATACTTTTGATTGTCTCTGTAATTGATCTATTCATCCGATTTTCATAAAATTTGAAATAATTTGACAAAATTATTTAATAATTATATATTTTAAATTTCAAATGATTTGGTTAGGTAGTTTTCGCGTTATTATATGCGGACGGACTGAATGACAACTATACATGCTACTTATTTACATAATTACAAATGCATCTAAAAAGGGTAAAAGTACTTTTGGTAGAAAAAAGGCCATACTTTTTTAATTTTTTAAAGCAACAGCTGAAAAATGTTAACGACTTTGGTTTACCTGCTATTTGACTGTGCTCTAATTTTAATAAATATATTTGAATTGCCATTTAATATTTATATGTTATTGAGATCAACTATACAATGTTTGCTATTGAAAATTAAACATGTGACATTTATGATTTATTCACAGAGTCACTCAAAAAGCTCCATTTCAATATGATTAATGAGGGAATAAAAGGTATAGGTATAATTTAGTGATTCTACAGCACATCATTGAGAACAACTATTGCATGCTTTCTACAGAGTATAGAATAAATAACATTCAAAGATTGCTTACAAGGATACACAAAAGAATCCCATTACATTGTGATACATGAAGTAAAATAACTTGCATTGCATTTTAATGATAATGTTACAATAATTTTTTCACTGATTACTAAGAGAGACTACAACAAGTTTTCTATATACAGACATGCTACAGCCTCAGCAAGAAAAAAGCTGAACTTTCACGGCCTCACAGACTTTTGGCGAAATCTGTGTTTTTCTGCAATATTTTTTAACGAAATTAGCGTTTTTCCGTTACCAATTGACGAAAATCGCACTTTTTCTCCCACAGCCTTTTTAATGAAATTTGCATTTCTCCAAAATCCTTTAGCAAAATTCGCGCTTTTTCGTCAAAATTTGCGTATTTTCCGCGATCTTACGTCAAAATTTGCATATTTTCCGCGATCTTTCGTCAAAATTTGCGCATTTTCCGCGATCTTTCGTCAAAATTTGCGCATTTTCCGCGATCTTTCGTCAAAATTTGCGCATTTTCCGCCATCTTTCGTCAAAATTTGCGCATTTTCCGCGGTCTGTCGTAAAATATATGCGCATTTTCCGCCATCTTTCGTCAAAATTTGCGCATTTTCCGCGGTCTGTCGTAAAATATAGCGTTTTTCCGCGACCAATTGACGAAAATCGCACTTTTTCTCCCACAGCCTTTTTAATGAAATTTGCATTTCTCCAAAATCCTTTAGCAAAATTCGCGCTTTTTCGTCAAAATTTGCGTATTTTCCGCGATCTTCCGTCAAAATTTGCATATTTTCCGCGATCTTTCGTCAAAATTTGCGCATTTTCCGCGATCTTTCGTCAAAATTTGCGTATTTTCCGCGATCTTTCGTCAAAATTTGCGCATTTTCCGCGGTCTGTCGTAAAATATATGCGTATATTCCGCGATCTTTCGTCAAAATTTGCGCATTTTCCGCGATCTTTCGTCAACATATGCGTATTTTCCGCGATCTTTCGTCAACATATGCGTATTTTCCGCGATCTTTCGTAAAATATATGCGTGTTTTCCGCGATCTTTCGTCAAAATTTGCGTATTTTCCGCGATCTTTCGTCAAAATTTGCGTATTTTCCGCGATCTTTCGTCAAAATGTGTGTTTTTCCCGATCTTTTGTCGACATATGTGCGTTTTCTGCGATCTTTCATTAAAATTTCCGTATTTTCCGCGATCTTTCGGCAACATATGCGTATTTTCCGCGATCTTTTGTCAAAATTTGCGTATTTTCCGCGATTTTTTGTCAAAATTTGCGTATTTTCCGCGATCTTTCGTTAAAATTTGCTCATTTTCCGCGATCTTTCGTCAATATAGGCGTATTTTCCGCGACCTTTCGTCAAAATTTGCGTATTTTCCGCGATCTTTCGTCAAAATTTGCGTATTTTCCGCGATCTTTCGTCAACATATGCGTATTTTCCGCGATCTTTTATAAAATATATGCGTATTTTCCGCGATCTTTCGTCAAAATTTGCGTATTTTCCGCGATCTTTCGTCAAAATTTGCGTATTTTCCGCGATCTTTCGTCAAAATTTGCGTATTTTTCGTGATCTTTCGTCAAAATGTGTGTTTTTCCCGATCTTTTGTCGACATATGTGCGTTTTCTGCGATCTTTCATTAAAATTTCCGTATTTTCCGCGATCTTTCGGCAACATATGCGTATTTTCCGCGATCTTTTGTCAAAATTTGCGTATTTTCCGCGATCTTTCGTCAAAATTTGCTCATTTTCCGCGATCTTTCGTCAATATAGGCGTATTTTCCGCGACCTTTCGTCAAAATTTGCGTATTTTCCGCGATCTTTCGTCAAAATTTGCGTATTTTTCGTGATCTTTCGTCAAAATGTGTGTTTTTCCCGATCTTTTGTCGACATATGTGCGTTTTCTGCGATCTTTCATTAAAATTTCCGTATTTTCCGCGATCTTTCGGCAACATATGCGTATTTTCCGCGATCTTTTGTCAAAATTTGCGTATTTTCCGCGATCTTTTGTCAAAATTTGCGTATTTTCCGCGATCTTTCGTCAAAATTTGCTCATTTTCCGCGATCTTTCGTCAATATAGGCGTATTTTCCGCGACCTTTCGTCAAAATTTGCGTATTTTCCGCGATCTTTCGTCAAAATTTACGTATTTTTCGTGATCTTCCGTCAAAATTTGTGTGTTTTCCGCGATCTTTCGTCGACATGTGTATTTTCTGCGATCTTTCGTTAAAATTCCCGTATTTTCCGCGATCTTTCGTCAAAATTTGGGTATTTTTGTCGATCTTTTTACAAAATTTGAGCATTTTCCGTGATCTTTCGATAAAATACGATTATTTATCACGATTATTTGATAAAATTAGAGTATTTTTCCGAAACCTGTTCACAAAAGTCGTGTTTTCCCAGCAATTTTTTTACGAAAATCGCGTCTTGTTCGTGTTCATTTAACAAAAATCGTGTTTTTTTCTCGCGATCCTCTGAAGAAAATAGTATTTTTTCCGCGATTGTTTGAAGATTTTATAGTTTTTTTTCGATCTTTTGGAGAATTTTGCGCTTTTTCTGCAATCCTTTGAAGATATTTTCTTAATTTAGCGCCGTTTGACTCGCGTTTTTGTTGTATTTCATCGTTACCCCCCTCCCCCCCCCTACATATAAATGTCATCAAATTTTAATGCATATTTGCATTGATCCCAGGGATAATAAAATTCGTCGCCGAAAAAGCGGAATTCCGCGTTTTCGCGGAAAAGTAGCATGTCTGTATATATTATGGGATGTATAGCACTTATTCATTTACAAAGAAACACAAAAAAATTTGATTACACATTGTATGCACAGGATTCGCAAATACAGTGAAATCTACTTAAGTGTGTTCTTAAATCAAAAAGGGCAACTTTGTAACATATGCATTAATTTATTTTTGTTCAGAAATGCATGAAAATAGCAGGTGTTGTTGCTCAGAAACTGTTTAATTGCACTCAATTTTCTGCTAAAAGAAAAAAAAAAAAAAAAACAATAAATTTTTTATAACAAGCCTTCAAAGTTGACGTTTTTGAGCACATTTCCTGATGAAAGAAGAAAAACCGGTCAAAAAGCAGGAGAAAAACAGGAGATCACGTGATTGAAATAGTATTATATATGTAATTTTATATATTTCTGTTAAAAAATGAATTAGTAAATGTGTCAAAACATTTTGCGCTTGTTGAGCGAAGCAGTTGAGAACACTCTTAAGTTTTAAGGGGAACAGGGTAAATGAAACATCTTAACCCTCTAAGTGTTTGGAACATAATATTCTGTTCACTAAGCTTCAGGTTTCACTGCAATGCAAGCAATATTTAAGATAATATAATTTTAACAATTTAATGAATTTTCAATACATTTTAGAATGATTAATACTCTCAAGGATTATATTCATATTTGTAATTATGTTATTTTATAATATTTAAAAAATCATATATTCTGAGCATTTAAAACAAAATGCAGAGAAAACAACATTACAATTTCACCCATTTACAAGATGTTCAGAGGGTTAGGGCTTCTGGTCACTCAGCTGCTGAATTCATGTTATTAATGCAAAGGCTGTGGATGTAAAATGCATTTATATAGTTAAAATATTTCCTTGGAAAATTAATATTTTTAATTCCATTTTTCTGTATATTCTTCTTAAAGGATGTCTCTTTTTTTCTTAATACTCAATATATTTTTTAAATAAAGGTTTAATTTAATATATTATGTATTAATTCCGATAAACTGTGAGTAAAATATTAACACTTCATAAAAAATTAAGCATATATTTCAGAAATATTTTGAGAGCTAAGAAGAAAAAAAAAAAAGACCTTCTTTAAAAAAAGTACACAGAAAACAAGTTAAATGTGCCAATCCCAAAACTTTCTTCTATCTCATACATGCATTTTAATATTTCAAATAGTAGTTACAAATGTTAATACATCAATATTATTAATTCGATACTATACCAACTTTGATTTTCATCTGTTTTCAAGTTTCTGCTTCAGTCAAGTAATTGGAATAAAAACGAGTTAATGTGGATCATGATATTTATTAAAATCTATAGTTTTCCTTTATTCTGTTATCATCAGTTGTTTGCAGATATTCAGCTAAGCAGAACAAGAGATCTGATCTTTGCACGAACCGATAGACAATAGAAACAACACGGAAACGGGAAAATAATATAAAAAGCAATATAACAATGCTCTTTTTCCATTTAATATTTAAAATTCCAGGAAGCTGGCCATAGCCAAAAACATACACAAAAAGTTTGGTTCAATTCTGTACATAACTTTACACACTTTTTGATGATACAAATCCCAGCAGCAGAATTTTTTTCTGCAGTCTGCAACACAAGTAAAAACTTAAAAACAGTCTGCAGATCAATCTCTCGCATTACATTATATGCACTCAAACCTCCCAAGTATTTGTGATAGACATAAAAGAAAAGTATATTTTTAAGAAAAAGTTGCCTTTGTTCTCAGAATTTTTAACACCTCATAAGTTGTCCGAAAGAGGGGGGGGGGGGGCTCCCCTTTGACAAAGTTTGCGTATTGCGTATTTTTCGCGATTTTTTTTTACAAGATTTGACATTTTTTCGATCTTTTGTCGAAAACTGCTGTTTTTTTCGCGATCTTTTGAATAAATTTGCATTTTTTCGCGATCTTTTGACGAAAACTGCCGTTTTGTCGCTATCTCTTGAAGAAATTTGCCGTTTTTTCGTGATTTTTCTTTAAAGATTTCAGTTTTTTTTCGTGATTTTTTAACGAAAAATGCCGTTTTTTCGAGATTTTTAAACGAAAAATACCCCCTTTTCTTTTTTTGCAAACTTTTGAAGAAATTTGCAGTTTTTCGTGATTTTTTTTGAAGATTTCAGTTTTTTTCGTGATTTTTTAACGAAAACTGCCGTTTTTTCGAGATTTTTAAACGAAAACTACCAGTTTTTTTGCAATCTTTTCAAGAAATTTGCTGTTTTTCGCGATTTTTCGAAATATTCCGTTTTTTTTCGTAATTTTTTTTCAAGAAATTTGCCGTTTTTTCGCGATTTTTTGAAGAAATTCGATGTTGTTTCGTGATTTTTTTTACGAAAACTGTCGTTTTCTCGCGATCTTTTCACGAAATTTGTCATTTTTTCACGATTTTTTGAAGAAATTTGCCGCTATTTTGTGATTTTTTGACAAAAACTACCGTTTTTTCGTGATCTATTGAAGAAATTTGCCGTTTTTTCGTGATTTTTTGACGAAAACTGCCGTTTTTTCGTGATCTTTAGAAGAAATTTTCAGTTGTCTTTTTGCGATTTTTTGAAGAAATTTGCCGTTTTTTCGCAATTTATTGAAAAAAATTTAGTTTTTTCGTGATTTTTTGATGAAAACTGCCGTTTTTTCGTGACTTATTGAAGAAATTTGTCATTTTTTGCGATGTTTTGAAGAAACTTGCCGTTTTTTTCGTAATTTTTTGACGAAATTTGCATTTTTCGCGATCTTTGAGCGAAATTCACGTGTTTTTCGCGATCTATGATGAAATTAATTTCTTTTCCAAGACTGTTTGTCGAAATTCGCGATGCATTTTGTGTCCGAATTTTTGTGTTTAGGGCCGAAATTTTTTAATTTTGCTAAATGTTTAACAATTGAAAAATAGTCTGCAGACATTCTCAAGAGTCTGCGACGTGCGTCGCAGCGTTGCGCCAATTCTGCTCCCGGGGATATAATAATAAAAATAGTACGTAAATTGCTTTTACAGCATCCCTTTCTGGCAGATTTTTTCCGAATTTAGGAAGGGCTTGCTTGCCATACCCCAAAAAGATTATACACAAAATATTTAGTTCAGTTCTATCATAATTTCATACACTTTTTGATAATATAATAATAAAAATAGCACAGACATTACAATTATAGTGGCCCCTTTCCGTCAGATTTTTTCCAAATTCAGGGAGGGTCTGCTGACCATAACAGGCCCGGACTGGCCAGGTCGGCTGGTCGGCGATCGCCCCCAGCCTAAAGGGGCCCCGGAAGCGCAACTCAAAAAAGGAATATACGATTTTTTAATTACTATTTACGTACGAAAAAAATTGAGTATTTTCCAATAATAATATACGTTTACAGTAAATTTTAAACAATTGATAGTTTTTTCATGGTAACATATATACTTTCGTCGTGTCATGTCGTTGGACAGATGGTATAGGGCTGGTGACTGATATATCGTCGTTTCTGCAGTACTCATAGAATCAGATTCAGAGTGCATCGCGACGCTCACTTGCCAATGTCGTATAGTATGGTTATTAGTGCAATTTCACAGTGTGATCAACATGAAGCAGTTGTACGAAAGCGACAGTACGAAAAAGAAAGAAAACAATGAGAAAATTTTTAAACATTGAAAAATGTTTAAAACTTTTAATACTTGGTTAAGTAGTAAGAACGACCCAATTCCATTCAATTTGCACAAGAAAAAAAAAAAAAAAAAAAAAAAAAAAAAAAAAAATCAGTTTTTCTTGTACAGTTAAGATCCTTTTAAAGAATACTACATACACATTTATGATATATTTTATATTTTAAAACTATACTTTAAAATCGCGATATTTTCTCACCATAGAAAGTACACGATAATAACATTAATGATTACTTAGAAGCCTAAATTTTTTAACATTCAAATAAAGATTCATTATAAAATTAATGTAGTTTAAATTTAAAGAAAAAATAACACGGTAAAA
Organism: Maratus speculifer; assembly: GCA_964019185.1. NCBI lineage: Eukaryota > Metazoa > Arthropoda > Arachnida > Araneae > Salticidae > Maratus > Maratus speculifer. The sequence continues at coordinate 309,436,711 of OZ025292.1, read as the reverse complement.
ACATGATTAACTTTTGAAGATGTATTATAAAAAATATATTTGTGAAAATATTTCTCTGTCATTTATTAGAGCTTCTTTCAAATCCAAAGGACCTGACACATTTCTAAATTCATTTAGTTCGGAAATGCATAAGTTTTGCTGTTTTTTTTCTTATTCAGAAGCTGTGTAATCGAATGGTGTTTTCCATTTTTTGATAAAGACATTATACCTTTTAGAAATATTGTCAAAGTTAGCATTTTGAATTGAATATTTGGAAGCGATATCATTGAAAAGGGGAAAAACTTGCAGTCACTCGATAAAAATCTCTTACCATTTGATATTTTATTAACCAAAAATGGAAAAATTATTTTATTTCCAAATCCTTTAATAGTCACGCATGTCAATTTTGCGCATTTACAGTTAAAAATTAGTCAGAAAGTTTCACATTATTGAGAAGTGGATTGAAAACCACCCTAAGTTTTACTTCCAAAGATTCCATTAACAGAAGTTTATTATTGCTATTAATATTTTTTAGCTCACAGGCTATCAAAGCCTGAGAGCTTATGTGCCCGCCCGTTTTGTATGTATGTATATACATGCGTACGTACATACGTAACGCGATAACTCATGATAAAAATATCCGATTTACATTAAATTTTGGATTTAGGCTTATTATGATAAGACGCTTCCCTGATTAGTTTTGAGAGTTCATTTGATAAGTATAAGAAGGGTAATGGGGGCTATTGCCCCTCCCCTTAATTTATATAAATAGGTTTTTCCTGCAGAATTAGATTTCTTTCAAATCTTAGATGTAGGATCATTCTAATGAGGTGCCTTCATGATTAGTATTGGGTGTTCATTGGATAAGTTTAAAGAGGGGGAATTGGGGTGGGTAATTCCCCCCCCCCCCCGTCTTTAGGTTTTTCACGCAAAATTTATCTATTTGTTTCAAATTTTGTATAAAGGTTTATTCTGAAATGGCGCTTCCCCGATTTGTTTTTGGAATTCACTGGATAACTATAAAGGGAGGATAGGGAAAACTACCCCTCATAATTTATGTAAATGGTTTTTCATACATAATTAACCATTTTGTTTTAATTTTTGTATACAGGTTCATAGTAGTAAGAAGCTTCGCTCATTTGTTGTGGTATTTTCTTTTGTTAATTATAAAGGAGGGTATGGGCGATTACCTCCCCCTTAAATTAGCTAAATAGAGTTTTATGCAGAGTTATCCGATTTGCTTTAAATTTTGGATGTAGGTTCTTTCTGATATGTTGAATTTCTGAACAGTTTTGGAGGTTTAATGATTAATTATAAAGGAGGAAACGGGGGAAAACGTTTCTTAAATTACATAAATGGGTTTTTATGCAGAATTATTCGACTTGCTTCGAATTTTGGATACAGGTTTATTATATGATGAGGCGTATCCCCGATTAGTTTTGGGGCTTCAATGATAAGTATAAATAAAGAAGATTGGGGGGAGGGGTACTTCCTTCCTTATTTTTTTTTGAAGGACATTATTATATAAGGCTGTAATGTATAATTAGTCTGCATAGCCTGTGAGCTCTATGCCATCAGTTTAACTGGGCATCATTCTTTTTATTTTAAACACACAGTTCGGACCGTGATGCTGGAATTTGAAGTTTCCATACTAACTAGAAAACTGCAAGAAATGTAAGTCACCGATTTTAATGAAAGTGGTATCGTTGGAAAGATCTCATTATGAGGAGTAAAAAACTCAATAGAACTACCCATCGTGGAAAAGAGTCGTTTTTGAGATATCTGACAATTTATATAACGTAGCTAGTACATACTTACTGGGAAATCGCAAAAAATTAGTCTAGATTTTGACAAAAGAGGTATTGTTGGAAAGATCTTATCATGTGGAGTAAAAAATTCAAAAGAACTACCCATCGGAAACGAGCCGGTTTCGAGATATCCGATAATTTGAGCCACGTAGCTAGTACATACTGGGCTAGTGCACACCTAACAGAGGACCGCAAAAAATTGCTGTCTCTATTTTGACAAAAATGATGTCGTTGGAAAGATATCATTTTGAGAAGTAAAAAACTCAATGGAGATACCCTTCGGAAATGACCCATTTTCGAGATATCCGACAATTTATGTCACTTAATGCAGTTTACCAGTACGTGTGCATACTTAGTGATACAAATTGTTGGATATCTTGAAAATGTTTCATTTCCGACGGGTAGTTTCATTGAGTTTTTTACTCCTCACAATGAGATCTTTCCAACGATATCACTTTCGTCAAAATCGGTGACTTACACTTCTTGCAGTTCCCTAGTAAGATAGAAATTTTTAAAAAAAATTTCGTACTTTTTGCCGATTTAAGGGTTTATATTATTCTTTTATCACTAATATTCATATATATATATTTTTTTTAGTTACAATTTTCTTTCTATTTTAAAAGAGAGCGGTTTATTAATGATTCAGCATTTTAAATTTCGTTTAAACATTTTTTTTTTCATTTTTAAAAATTTTGAATTTTATTTATATTTCCGCTATTTTTCTTTTTATTTCGCTTTTTTAAAGAATTTTGCATTTTGAATTTTATTTAAATAATTTAATTTGAAAATTTTTAATTAATTAAAATACATATTCCTTTTACTTTAAATTTATTGATGCTACCATCTATGTAAGAATTTAATAATTATAAATCAACAATTTAGATTTATTAATTAAAGGATAAGTTGTTTTGAAAGATATATTAAAGAAAATACTCTGAGCGATCTGCGATCACACATACCCACTTTTTTTATTACTGTTATGTCACTTTTAATATATACTTAGGTATCACAGTAGGATTTAGATTATTATGACTTCGACACAGTCATTTGATTGCCGAAAACTAAAAATATACCTCACGCTCATTTTTAAGTAATAACCACTTAAAATAAATAATTCTTTTTTTTTTTTTTCTAGCATGGAATTAGTTTAGGTATGGTGTATAAAAATAATATAAATATATATTGGGAAAGTAAGTTAACAACATTACAAAAAGCTTATATTTTACTCAACTATTTTCCAAGTGACAAAATAGCCTAAATGTGGTTTTTTGCCATCCAAGCCTAAATTTAAAAATAAAATATAATATTCTGTTTTCGCTAAATTTCCCATAAGCATAGGCATAGCGTGACCAAAACTTTTGGGGGGGGCACCAGTGAAGTAAAAACTGCGCCCCTTGGCAAATTTTCAATTTGGCGCCCCCCCCTCCCCTTAGCCCCCCAAAAGTAATAAAAAATCTTTTTCTTTTGGTAGGCGTCATAAAACTAACAAATATAAATTAATTCTATTAAATAATTATTTAGCGTTTATTTTGGAACTTTAAAAGGTTTAATTTTAATTAAGAAGATCAAAACTAAAACATACAGAAATTTGCATTTTTTTGTCAAAGAGTTCACAATGTTTTAAAACAGGGAGGAAAACGATCAAGAGAGATAAAGAAATTCCCTGAAAATGATTGTCGGTCAAAAAATGGCTCGCAGAATAAATTTCGTACATGTGGTGACCGTCTCTTTAGCATGTCCTTCCAGTGGTACATGCTAGAGGTCTACATTTACAGGAATTTCCAGGCACGGGCTCAGCACGGCCCAGCGTGTGTATTAAAATTTTCACCCGAGCCCGGCCTGTTTATATTTTCATAGTTTAGGGCCAGGTCCTGCTTGTACAAGAAATCAGTGAAAAAACATAAGTATTAATTGGATAATTTTACAATATACTTTAAATTACTATGTGTTCACAAAATATCCTGAAAATGCCTGAAAATACTCAATAGCAGCATTAATAATTGCTTAGACATTTAAGACTTTTCAATATTCAAATAAAGATTCATAAAACTTAATGTAGGTTAGAATTTTAAAAAAAGGTGGTTAAAAAAAATCCTAACCTTTGAAACTATAAAAAAAAAGTAGATTTTGAAATATGAGGGTTATCGAAAAACGAGTTTTCCACGGAATTAAAACAGAAACAAAACATAACTACCCGGACTGGATTCTGTTGAAGTACTCGTTGCTCTCAGCGTGGTATCGCTGAGAATAACTCTAATAATGCGAAAAAGATTCTCAATGCAGGAAACCACCTCGAAACACCTGTTTATCTGGAAACTGTGCGCCAGGTGGGTGCCTAATCAACTTGCACCTTAACTCAAAAACAAACGTGGGAAAGCAGCATTGATGCTTCTGTAGCGATATCACGATGAAGGAAATGAATACCACAACAAGATTTTAACGGCTGATGAGACGTGAGATGACAACTGTAACAAGTTCCTGCCTCCATTCCCAGGTGACAGACTTCTATGACACTGGACTCAAAAACTTATCCCACGTTGTGACAAGTGTTTTAATTCCGTTGGTTCTAATGTGGATTTATAGTTAAAACATAGCTGTATCTTTTGTAATAGTTCTTTTTGGGTAGTTATATTTTGTTTCTTTCTAGCCACGAAAAAATTATTTTATGGATGACCCCCGAATTTTTCAGTAAATTATTATTCTGATCCAATTTAGCTAATTTCTGATACATTTCTGAATTCCTTTCTTTTCGAAAACACATAAAATTGGCAGACGTTCTTATTCAGAAACTGTGTAATCGAATGGAATTTTCCATTTTTCGTAAAAGACAAAAAAATCTTCGAGAAAATAATGCCAAAGTTGTCATTTTGAATCGAAATTCAAGACGCAATCGTGCTAGGGAGAAGAAAAACTTGTTATCAAGTGATTAGAATAGGTTATAAATCAAAAGTTATTTATTTATTTTAAAAAATGGAAAATGCTAATCGATTACAAATTACTTCAATCATCAGCCTGTTAATTTTATGCCTTTATAAAGAAAAAGGAGTCAGAAAGTGTGTCAAATTTCCCGTTGTTGAGCTGGAAATTTGAGAGTAACCTTAAGTTGTACTTACAAAGATTGTATTAATATACGTTCATTATCGCTAATAACATTTTTACAGAACATATTCCTTGCCCTCTACATCCTGAGAAAAATTAAACCTAGTTTTATCCCGTCTCGACTGTGTATAAAAAGGCAAGCCTGATCTTAGCCCGGTACAAACCTGAGCTGAAAAAAATTAAGCCCTGATTCAGATGCCATATAACTGTCCGATGCCGATCTATATGCTGGACACTTCGTAAAGTCTTTATTGATATTGTCAAGCTATCATTGGCTCGTGACGCACAATTATATATATTCTTGCGTAAGTCAGATTCATCGGCCCAATAGAGATCTTTATATCGGGCCGGTAGGCCTGCTTAATTTTTTTTATCGATCCGGAACGGCAGGTTCGTTAAATTTTTTTGCTGGTCCGGTCCTTTACATTTGTTTAGAGGCCCGATTAATCTATTAATTTTCTTCAAAACATAATTGTTTGTCCCACTGTAAACAACTAGATCCAGTTTCGCTCTGACTCGACTATGCTTAAAATATATATATATATATATATGTTACAGGCCAAACCCGATTTTAGGCCAAACTAAATTGGCCTAGGACAAACCAGTTTATCCTAACGCCCATCGGATAAACTAGTTTTTCCTAGGCCAAACCGGTCTATCCTAACGCCCTTCGGATAAACTAGTTTTTCCTAACGCCCATTGGATAAACTAGTTTTTCCTAGGCCAAACTGGTCTATCCTAAGGCCCATAGGACAAACTAGTTTTTCCTAGGCCAAACTAGTTTGGCCTAACTCTTATAGGATAGACCAGTTTAGATAGACCTGTTTATTGGTCTGAACTAGTTTATCCTAGGCCGATCTAGTCTATCCTAGGCCAATTCGAGTTGGCGTGATTTTATTGAATTCAATGACCGCCTCAGCGCCAACATTCTAGTTTGTCCTAGACTAATCTAATTTATCCTAGGCCAATGTAATTTTACATGTTTTTAGATCACAGGCGTCATAGCCTGAGAAATAATGGGCTCGCACTTCTGTATGTATGTATGCACACATGTACGTACGCATGTATGTACGTAACGCGATAATTCTTGATAAAAATATAAGATTTGCTTCAAATTTTGGATGTAAGTTCATTCTGATTAGGTTCTTTTCTGATTAGTGTTGGGAATTCATTGGATAAAAAAGGGGGGGGCGAACGGGAGACTAATCCCCCCTCCGGTAATTATTCGTTATAAGTGATTGCTTGTAACATCACTGCATAAATTTAACATGTCCATCGTGGAGAAATGATGCATTGGACATGGTGTTTGCTTATTTTATTTTATTTTTTCTGCAGACTCGTGCCGTGCTGAGATCAGACTTGCATTTAATATTATTTATTTATTTATTTATTTATTTATTTTTGGATATTCGATCCAGATCGGAGTTGAACATAATTTGGAATCGAACCGCGTTTTACATATTTGAGAAATTAATTATCTGTCGACATATAAGCTATTCTTGTCACGGCATCATGTTTTTCTTTTCCGTGAAGTCGTACAGGAAATTAGATTCAAAACGTAGCTTTAATAGTACTTTCCAAAAAAAAAAAAAAAAAAGCTTTTATGAAAAAATGATTAGCGCCATCCCATTACATATTTTCTGAGTGAGAATGCCTGTTAATCTTATGCATTTGTGAAAAGGAATTAGTTCATAAATGTGTTAGGATGTAGCTCTTTTTGATTCGAGAAAACCCTTAAGGAATGACAGAGAAATATATTCACAAATCTACTTTTTTCTAGAGATTCAAAAGTTATGATGTTTATAAATCTTCTTTTTTCTTTTGTTCTAAACTACATTTATTATTTCAATAAATCCCTATTTGAATATTGAAAAGTCTAAGAATCTAAATAATCAATAATACATTGTGTATTTTCCATTCTGCGAACACATCCTTATTTAAAAAAACATTGTAAATTTATCCAATAAATATGTATGCAGTATTTTTTAAAAGGAATCTCAATTGTATATGAAGTAAAATCTGATTTTTTTGCAGAAATTGAGTAGGGCCAGTTCGAGCCTGATTAAGTCTCTTTTCACTGATAGGCAGGGCTCTACTATAGGCAGGGCTCGGGGTGAACTTTTAATTTTTACACCGGTTCAAGGCAAAATAACTTTCCTTCGGGAAGGGCGAGGACCGGGTCTTGAAATGTTGGCCCGTGCAAACCTCTAACAGTTCTACAAACCTTTGAATAAAATACATTATACAAGGGTGATGGCAAAACTACTTTGCACAAGGTTAGCAATGGAGCAGTAGACGGGACAATATTAAAAATAACATTGCCCAGTTAAACTGATAGCTTTGCATTCTCAGGCTGTTTACACTTATTGTGTATTACAAGCCTTATTTTTTAAAAGAATAACACCCTCGAAAAATACAGTAAGGGGGATTACTTTTTCCCATTTCCCCCAATTATACTTAAACATTGAACATCCACAATAAACATCCACAACTAATCATGGAGACGCCTTGTCAGAATGATCCTATATCTAAAATTTTAAATGAAAACTGATAATTCTACATGAAAAAACTATTTTTTTCTAAATTAACGATGGGGGATTAGCCTCCCGTTCACCCCCCTTCTATTATTATCCAATGAATTCCCAAAACTAATCAGAAAAGTACCTTATAAGGATATTTCTATCAAGAATTATGCATTACGTACATACATGCGTACATACATGCATAAGAACAAGCGAGCCCATTATTTCTCAGACTTTGATGCTTGTGAGCTAAAAACACATAAAATTACATTGGCCTAGGATAACTAGATCAGCCTAGGATAAACTAGAATGTTGGCGCTGAGGCGGTCGTGGAATTCAATAAAATCACGCCAAATCGAATTGGCCTAGGATAGACTAGATCGGCCTAGGACAAACTAGTTCAGACCAATAAAGAGCAGACGACTCCCAAGCGACTTTTTATGCGATTCCCAAGTAGGTTGGGCAATGGTGTCCAAGTTGGCAAAACATTTTACTCATAGCATTTGGTTATAGGACTCAGGCTATCTGCCGGCTAAAATTCCGTCATGTACGCTAATGGCGCCTGGTTCATGTAAAATCCGTCGTGGGTGCAAAGTCCTCCAAAGTTACCTGGGAATTATACCTCTGGAGGTGCCTTGCCAGGTGAAGGTCTCGTCATCTGATCAAGGTTCTAAATTACGAGACCAAATTGAGTAGCCGTTTGCAATACATACATCAGGATATAACATTAAGCAACCGTCAAAACAAAGTATGCTAGACTGAGAAGCAAGTACTGCAGATGTGATGAAGCGCGAAGCGAAGGAATCATGTTTTTTGCCGCTACGCGGCATTTAGGCGGTCACCCGCCCCGATACCAGGTATTTAACCCGTTAAGCTGAGGTAACTCGGCAGGTAGGGGCCTGGTCATCGGTTAGAAAGAAAAAAGAGACATTTTTATGCAAACTCCATACATATACATTTTTGTATGTAAAGACAAACAAAATCTTAATTTGGCGCCCCCTCTGCAACCCCTAGGGTAATCGCTTGGTTTCAGGCTGTGAGAAATTTTTATGGAAATTCCATACATATGCATTTTTCTATGTAAGACAAACAAAATCTTCATTTGGCGCCCCCTCTGCAACCCCTAAGGAAATCGCTTGGTTTCAGGCTGTGTGACATTCTTATGCAAATTCCATTACATTTTTGTATGTAAAGACAAACAAAATCTTCATTCGGCGCCCCTCTGCAAACCCTAGGGAAATCGCTTGATTTCAGGCTGTGAGACATTCTTATGCAAATTCCATACATATAAATTTTTCTATGTAAGGCAAACAAAATCTTCATTTGGCACCCCCTCTGCAATCCCTAGAGAAATCGCTTGGTTTCAGGCTGTGAGACATTCTTATGCAAATTCCATACATATACATTTTTGCATGTAAAGGCAAACAAAATCTTCATTTGGCGCCCCCTCTGCAACCCCTAAGGAAATCGCTTGGTTTCAGACCGTGAGACATTTTAATGCAAATTCCATTCATATACATTTTTGTATGTAAAGACAAACAAAATCTTCATTTGGCGCCCTCTCTGGAAATCCTAGGGAAATCGCTTGGTTTCAGGCTGTGAGACATTCTTATGCAAATTCCATACATATACATTTTTGTATGTAAAGACAAACAAAATCTTAATTTGGTGCCCCCCCCCCCCTTCAACCCCTAAGGAAATCACTTGGTTTCAGGCTGTGAGACATTCTTATGCAAATTCCATACATATACATTTTTGTATGTAAAGACAAACAAAATCTTCATTTGGCGCCCCCTCTGCAAACCCTAGAGTAATCGCTTGGTTTTAGGCTGTCAGACATTCTTATGCAAATTCCATACATATACATTTTTGAATGCAAATACAAACAAAATCTTCATTTGGCGCCCCCTCTGCAACCCCTAGGGAAATCGTTTGTTTTTTGCCAATGGTCGATGAAGTACAGTTTCACACAGAAAAGTGTTTTTGAGTAGAGACTGATTTATTTAAAGGCAAAATGCATAAAGCTACACTTGGTTCAGTTTTGCTTTTGAATTTTCCGTTTGTGAGATCTTTTTATTCAAATTCGATATTACATAAATTTTTGCACATAAAGACAAAAAAAAAGTTTTCATTTGGCGCCCCTACGCTTTCTGTTCTGGCGCCCGGGTACAGATGATTGGGGGGGCACGTGCCCCCCCGGGCTCCCCCGATGCTACGCCTATGCCCATAAAGGGCCTCTTTTCAGTCTCTAGCCGAGGGCCCCCAAAGGTGCCAGTCCGGGCCTGGACCATAACTAAATACTTACACGAACTAGTTGGATGTGCCAATACCAAAACTTTCTTCTATTTCATACGTACATTTTAATATTTTTAAAAAATAGTTACTCATTTTAATGTTTTAATAACTTTAATTCAATACCATACGAACTTTGGTTTTCATCTTAAATTTCCACTTCAATCAATTAACCAGAGTAAAAACAAATTTCGGTCTCTACACGAGCCGATGAACAATAGAATGACAGGCAGATTTTTTTTAATTCAGGGAGGACCTATTTGCCTTACCAAAAAATAATTATGTACAAAAATTTTAGTTCAGTTCTAGGACTAACTTTATACACTTTTAGATATTGCAATATTGAAAATCGCATAAAATTGGTTATTGCAGCGCCCCCTTCCAGCGGATTTTTTTCAAATTCAGGGAGGACCAACTAGCCATAGCCACACACTTACATAAAAAAATTGGTTCAATTCGTTGTATAAATTCATATACTTTTTGTCGGTACAATATTGAAAATAGCACAAAAATCGCGATTGCAGCGCCCCCTTTCAGCGGATTTTTTTCAAATTCAGGGAGGACCAACTAGCCACAGTCATACACTTACACAAAAAATTTGGTTCAATTCGATGCATAACTTCATATATTTTTGGCCGGTACAATATTGAAAATGGCACAAAAATCGCGATTGCTGCGTGCCTTTCTGGCGGATTTTTTTCAAATTCAGGGAGGTCCAATTAGACATAGTCATACAATTACACAAAAAATTTGGTTCAATTCGATACATAACTTCATATACTTTTGGCCGGTACAATATTGAAAATGGCACAAAAATCGCAATTGCAGTGCCCCCTTTCAACGGATTTTTTTCAAATTCAGGGAGGACCAACTAGCCATAGTCATACACTTACACAAAAAATTTGGTTCAATTCGATGCATAACTTCATATACTTTTGGCAGGTACAATATTGAAAATGGCACAAAAATCGCGATTGCAGCACCCCTTTCCGGAAGAATATTTCAAAACTGAAGAAGGACCTGCTTGCCACAGCCAGAAACATTCACAAAAAATTTGGTTCATTTCTATGCATAACTTCATACAGTTTTTCATGGTAGAATGGCAACATACACACACACAGACAAACGGACAGACAGACATTTTGTTAAACAGGTTTTTTGGAATCCCTGACCTCTAAAACGTGTAAATCCATCTAAAAACAGAAGTCAAAAAACTATTACAATACTTTCTTTTATTGGAGATAGAAAAAAGTAAATTTTGGATAAGTTCTATGCATAATTCCATACACTTTTTGATGGTACAATATTGAAAATGGCACAAAAATCGCTATTACAGCGTGCCCTTCTGGCGGACTTTTTTTTCAAATTCAGGGAGAACCTTTAAGCCATAGGCAAACATTTATACAAAAAATCTGTTTTAATTCTATGCATAACTTCAAACACTTTTCGGTGATACAATATTGAAAATATCAAAAAAATCACTATTGCAGACCCCTTTCTAATGGATTTTTTTCAAATTCAGGCAGGACCAATTAGCCATAACCAAACACTTTATAAAAAATGTTGTTCAATTCTATGCATAACTTCATACACTTTTTGATGTTACAATATTGAAAATGGTGCAAAAATTGCTTTTATAGTGCCCCTACCAGCAGAATATTTGAAAATTGAAGGAGAACTTGCTTGCTACAGCTGAAAACATACACAAAAAATTTGGTTCAATTCTATGCATATCTTCTTTTTGATGGTACAATGGCAACGTACGTGCACACAGACAGACAGACATTTTGTAAAAAACCTTTTTTTGGAATTTCTGATCCTTAAAACGTGTAAATCCATCAAAAACCAGAAGTAAAAAAAAAAAAAATTGATTGCAATACTTTCTTCTATTGAAGATATTTTATTTTATTCCCAAGTTATTCTGACTTAGACAAATTTCACTGCATATCCAAATGTTTTTATGTACGTCCGAAAGGTACTACTCTGCTATCCCGTTGACCAACTTTGCCAAATTATACAAATCACCAAACTAATAGCCAAATTATACATATTGACATAATTTTTATTTTAAATAACAAAAAAAAAAACAAATAATTAGTAGAATATTAATAAAAAGTCGAAGTAAAAATCAGTGACCTTTTAAAAACACGAATCGTATTTAATGTCATTGAATGTGACATTCACGATCATCCATTATTGGCATTTAATCTTATAGTTTGGCGATAATTTTTTGGTCGATGGGATAACCTAGTATTACCGTCCGATATTTTCAAAATTATGAACGTACAGCTGAAAATAAATATTTTCAAACATAATATAAATTAGAAACTAACACATTGAACTTGACAAGAAAACTTAATAAAATGATATTGTTACTTTTTTATTCTTTTTGCATTATAGAAAAAATGCAATTTTTAAGGAAAAAAAGATTTTTTATTCGATGTAGTCAAGGACTAGAACAACATAAACCAAACTTGTTAATCTGCAAGAGTAAGCTAATTAATTTGGTAAATGGTGCTTGAATCCTTGATTTTTTTTTTTTTTAATGCACATTATTTTTTCCAATTGTTCTTTGCATTCCCTCTGGAATTCAAATAAAATAAAGTCTTTAGTAATAAAAATAAAAGGACTTTAAGTATAAGTAATTTTATTTATATTGAGAACAGACTTTTATTTATATTTTTAAGAGCATTTATTATATCTTACAAATCACAGGCAATTAAAAAAAAAAAAATGTTTAACCATAAAATACAACAAATAAATTTGATAAAATATTGTTATATTTTAAAATTATAAATTAATTCAAACATGTTTATAGTTTTAAAAGAATACGAACACTGATTTCTATAGTTTTGTAGAGTTATTCAATGAAGTAATACTGCCGGTGAGACAACAGATATAAACTACACTTCACAAACATGTCTTTTTTTCTTTAATCAGAATTATTCAAATATTTATAATTAAAATTAATAAAATAAAAACTAAAATTTTGATAGATCTATGCTAAATTAATTATATGAAGCTAAACATAAACAGGGAAATTGCTAAAAAACTTGATTGCTAGGGGTAGTAATAATAAAAAAATATAATACAAACTTAATTTATAAAAAGGAATAAAGACAAATGTTACAGAAACTGACACTAATAATTAAGTAACCAAGAGATTTGTTAAGGAAAATTTTAGGTCCTTAAAGGACTCTTCACAAAAGTTTTCCTCCCAAAAAGGACTTTTTTAATAAATATTTTTTTTTTAATCATATAAATAGACATTTCATAGAATTTTTCCACCTTCAAATTGAACCTTTCACAAGTTTAATCTCTTAAAAATAAAAACTGATCTGTAACAAACTAGATGAACTCATAAAAGAACATATTATTTGCGTTTTTTTATAAATAAAGGTTATAGAATCTTAATAGAACAATGAGGCAGAACCCATCAAATCTAAAAAAAAAAAAGAAGTCTTAAAAAGAACTGTTACATAGATCTATAACAAATCTACAAATTTAATTGCAATAAAAAGTTCACTTTACATTGTTAGTATAACTCTTAAAACAAATATTATTTAAACCTAAAACTATCAAAAAACCATTTCCATAAACTTCAGTTATTCAAATTATTGAAAAATCAAAATGATGAAGTCATTAAATAAAGTTCTTATGCTTGATAATACAGGATGAAAAATCAGCAAAAGGGATTTAATTTTGACATAATATTAGAATTTTTTTCCTGGTAAAATCTAAAAATAACGCCATTTTTGCCATTTTAAAACTTACATACTGTATTCATTGTTACAATTTAACCTGCATCATATTATTAATAAATATATTTCCAAACTTTAAATCACATTTGTCAACAAACTTTGAAAGTGAAAAGATAAAACATTTAGTTTAATAAAATAAAATAATTTCTTTCTTTTAAATATGACATCGTTTTTACACACTGAGGCATTACATTTAGCATTAGAAACTCAACAATAGTGGAATGAAAAACATTGAAATGTAAGAGCTTTATGAGGAAAAATTTAATTTTTAAAGCCTGATGTCATTTTTAGTATAATTTTTTAAAAAAATATATTTTTTTACATCTAATGCAAAAATGGCATTAATAAGGATATAATGAATATGGATTAACAAATTACATTATTTGCCTTCTCTCTTGAAACAATGGAAACATAATGACTGCCACCAATGTGAAGAAATTTCATGAAAAACTTTTAAAATTAAATTAAAAATATAAAAATGGGAATATTTTGAAAAATAGCTAGTGTCATGAAAAACTTTTAAAATTAAATTAAAAATATAAAAATGGGAATATTTTGAAAAATAGCTAGTGTAGGCACATATATAAATAAACAGCTTTTTTATTTAAAAAAAAAAAATATCACAATCGGTTCAATAGAAATCTAAAGCCAGATGACTAAAAATACAGCCTTGTTTTTTAAATACAGTAGATCTTTATAATGCAATTCCATATAACACACAATTCCTCAGATGTAAACAATGAATTTTGCAGTGAAGAAACATATGAATTCTCAGATTGTAAAAAATTGCTACTGTCTAGAAAACTAAATTTAATACATTTGTTTATCTCCTTAATTAATAAAAGAAAAAAAAATACTATTACAATAAATACATATTTTTGAAAATGAATAATAAAATGAATGATTTGAGTCCAGGTATATTTGGACCATTTTTAAAAAGTATATTTAACAAATGTGGAATGATCTATACAATACAAAAATTTATAATCTGGATAAAGAATGCAGTATAAAAATAATCTAATGTATTTTGAATGTTTTAGACATATTTGGCTATATTTATGAGATAAATTTAATGATGTGTAAAATGTGACCCATATAACACAAAATTCTATGTAATGCACAACCCTGCATTTTTAGTTTTGAGTTACATAGATTTTTTACTGTATATAGATAATTACAAATTTATAAAATTATGATTAGAATTTTCACAATTATAAGAAAAATTTAGTAATTTCAGAAAAACATGACCCTGTGAGAAAAATATGGACAAACCCTTGTAACAACAAAGAATTCCAGAAAGAATCTGTGAAGTGATAGAAATTAAGAAAATGAATTTTATCAGAATATAAACATCTTTGTGCATTTGAATATGTCATTTATACATACCAGGGAATTCTATTTTTGCAGCTTTTCGTAAAGAAAGATAATTTTGCCTCCAATCTTTATGTTCAACTTGACCAAGAGGTGTAACAACTTTCACCCATTGAGGATTAAAATTTATTAATTTGCCAGTAGATGATGTCCATTCTTTTCCCAATCCTCCAACATACAATAACTGGTTTTTAACAGTTGCCCACTCACATTTAAAGCCTGCAAATAAATGAATGAATTTATTAGGAAAGCTATTATGCATTATTCACACATATACATTTATTTTGCATTAAAAGGGAAATTAATATTATTAAATGATAAACAACGTCTTTTTGAAATAATTGAATTTCATTAATAAAAGAGTTTCCAAACATATAAGAGATAGATTTTGATAAAATAAAAATAAATAATAATAATGTGAGAATTGAACAAAGAACCTTCAGGTCATCAAACAAAGTTTTGCCTTTAGAATATGGAATATACAATTTTACATAAATCCATTAAGAATTTAAAGTGTAAACTGAACTTTGAGTCTAATATCTCAAAAACTAAGGATTATTATGAAGAATCATTTGAGAAGGATAATAAAGAACTGGATTTTTACAATATACTTCAATTTCGGTCACAACTTTTACAAATCGCCCAAGCTTCTACTAGACTACACACACTTACAAGAAAAAAAAAGTTAATAGATGTTTTCTGATGTAAGGTTATAAAAATCATTAACCATAGATAGGATAGTATGACTAGCTAGGCATGCAACAAAACATGTGAAAGCTTTTAATTCTCTGAGTGAAATGTAGATTAATACACAGCACAATATAACTTTAGGAACATATATGATAAATATTAGGACATTTCTTCAAACCTAACTAAGAAAATACTTGATGTATTTCAGTCTAACTTTCACTGAAGGAATCTAAGAGAATGCTAACCAAAATATCCAATTACCAAGAAAAATTTCAAACTATTTGGAAGTTACATTAAAAGACAGATTAAAATGTTAAATTAAAGCACATATATAAGAAAAGTTTAGTACAGACATCATTTTCACCAGTTTCATAATTTTCTTAAACAACTGGATTTTAGTCCATGAAGCAAAAATTTTACTCATGCTCCAATATATAAATAGTAGATACAATAACACATATTACAATTTAATCAGTCTGCTAAATAAATCTGGATTTCTTTCTTTTTGAAAGGAGAAAACTGATAACAGTAGAGATCTGGCATATATCTTACATATAACCAATAGCACTGTTTGAAAAGTCAAAAATCAAGTGATATTCATGACATGTAAATCTTATGAAGTAAACTAAATTGAAATACAAATATTTTTCTTCTTCAGGGGTTTCCACTAAACAGTGAATTTTCTCATCCCATAAAAATAGTTCTGAAAGATCTTTTGTACCTCATTCTGTCTAGAGTGATTATACTAGATTATAACTGTGAAAGTTAAGTAAATAATTGTTTTATTATTGTTATTAATACCTTAAAGGCTGTAATATTTAAATATTCTAAGTGAAAAAAAAATGTAAATGAACATAAATAAACAATAAATGAAAATGTTTTTTGTAATATTGAAATTAAGTGCACTAAATATTGTGCACTATCATTTGTTTGTTAACATAAATATGGATACTGAAAATTAAATATAGCTTATATTACTTCCATATTATATCAAAAATCATTCATTTATATGTTTTCAAGTATATTGAGAAGATTTATAATAAATTTAAATGGATTTCTCATCTTGTGAATTGGCAAAGTTATGAATTTTTTTCTTTCTAAAACTCTATTTTTTAAACTCCTTGAGCCCATTTTTTAATGATATCAAAAATTTGTCATAAATAATTTTTATGACCCTAACTCTAAACTGATTTTACATGCGTTATAATTAAAAATTTATTGTTTTTTCGATTAAAAACCCTCTCTAGTTCTGCCTTCTTGATCAAATTTTGCTCCTTAGCAAACTTGGCTGAGATTTTTTGCCCATTGATTTTATGTATCAGTTTGGTAGAGACACTATACTTCATTTCCTTATATAATTGTGTAAAATCTGAAAATGTTCACTGTTTAGAAATTTAAAAAATCGTAGTAAATTATCAATATTCAATCATACAATGATGATGTTAAAAGAATAAAAAGCTTCTTAATAACATCATAAAGTGAGGAATGCATTAGGCTTTTAGAAGTCTGTCTTTTGTCATCTGGTGCAAAGACGACTTGCTACTATTTTGAAGGAAGCAACAAAACTCTTCTGAAAGGCCTAGTCTATTTCTTATTTTATGGCATTATTACTTATCATACCAGTTTATTTAATATTTTTAATGTTATATTTGTAATATATGATGATATATTCTCTCCAGCACATGACCTGGATGATCACTTCTCATATGAACAGGCAGCCCCTTACTTCCAGACTGCCTTCTGACTGGACGATATACTGTAATATTGTTATGTATCGATATTTCTTTAAGATTGTGGTAACAATACTGAGATTTCAATTGTTTCGATATATTATTTCAAACAGTATTTAATTTTACTTTCAGAATTTTGGAAATAACAGAGTTAAGGATCTACCGAATATCAGTGCGAAAGTTGGTTACTTTTGAAAATACCATACTGATATTGATACTTGCATGATATTTGCGGTTTTGTGCAGGTGTCTAGTCTATTATTCTGATGTACTGCTTCTTTTATTAGAAATTGTTGAGAACTGAGTTCGTCAAATCTGCCCAAAAATGCAATTTTTTTTTTTTTGCATTGTAATAAAAAGAATTTAAATTTATATGTTAATTAAATACAATTATTAACATATCTATTATCTTATTATTGTTGTATGTACTTTTCTCGTTTCATTTGAATAATTTAAAATGTTTAACTTTCCAAAAATGTTGAATAATATGCATTTTAGATCAGATCTGCAGGATAAAAAATTGCATTTTTGAAAGCAATGCATAAAAGTTTTAATTTGTATATTCTTTTAATGTACTAATTAAGATATAAAATTTTTGTTTTCCCACATAATAAACACAAACACACACATATGTGTGTGTATTTGTAGTATTTTATACACAGGATAGTTACATTTATAACTTTATAATGGAATGATTTATGAATTAAAATATATCGATATTTGGTCAGCGATATATTACAATATTAAAATTCTGATATCGCCCATCCCTACTGTCTACCATATAAGTTTCCCACTCTTTAAAACAATAGTGATGGATATAGTTTTATCAAAGTTACTTATAATCATTTACATAAATAATAGTTTTTTCTGCATATTCATTCTTTTAATGGTGAATCTGAAAAACTGAAGCAACTTAAATTTTAGAGATCAGTGTACTTGCAGATTTTGATATTTCTACCTTATAGTTAAATAAAAATATATAACAAGAAAATACTAATTATTTTAAAGGAAAAAAAAAAGAATGAAAAGGACTTTCTTCTCAAATATCATTAAAAAAAGAATCCCACTAAAGAAATTTTTTGTACAATATTAATTTTAAAGTTGTTCTCAAATTCAAAGGAACAACTTTCTGAATACATTTTTTTTTCTTTCTTTTCAGAAATGTATCAAATTGGCAAGTGTTCTTATTTAGAAATTATGTAACTCCATGTCATTTTCCATTTTTTGGTAAAAATGTAAGATCTTTCAAAAAATACCTTCAAAGTGGGCCTTTTGCATTTAATTTCTTGACGCAACAGATAAAGGAAAAAGAAAAATCTGCTTTTATGTGACAAAAATTGCTTCAACAGAACTCAACAATTTATTTATCAAAAAGAGGAAAACACCATTTGATCTTTTCATAGTGAATTTTATGTTTTTAAAATTAAAAATGAGTCAGAAAATGTGTCAAAAGTTTTGTATTGCTGAGTAAGAAGTTTAAAAACACCTCAATTAATATGACACTAGTTATTAAAGCAACTAGTAAAGCCAATAAAAAATTATACTTTATATCTTATTATACAATACCTTTATTAGTTCTTCCATTACCATCAGTCAGTAAAATCCACGGTATAGCTTTATTATCAGTGATTTCATAGATGACACCAGTTCTATCATCAAACGATAGGAGTTTTCCATTATATACAACCAACTCTGATAATTCCATTCCTCGACCAGCTTGTGACAGTGTTGACTTTAATGTTACAAGATCATGATCCCATTCAATATTAACATATTTCTTAGTTGTGTCAATAATTAAATATCCTTTTTTTAAATAACTAAACCAAGTATAATTTTCTTTATCTTTTGAAGCAGTATCTAAGTCTGAAATCACAGCAATTCTATATCTGAGTCCTTTTGGTGTAGTAGCTGGAGGTGTAAGTGGATATGTAGAGTTATAAAACCATGCTGGTTTTTTGGTTTCTGTGATATGTTGGTGTCCATGTTCATCATGGTGATATATATTACTAACCAACTGTTTGTTTCTGGAATATGGTAAAACAGCATATAAAAGTACTAAAATTGAAACACCTACTATAGCAACTCCAACAACAAATTGTGTTTGTATTCTAAGAGTAGAGTTACCAACTCTGTATGCAGTTGGCATCTGAACAGCTTGTCTCCAATCTCTGATTGACTGATGCATTTCTGTTTCAAATGTGGCATCTACAAAAAAGTGCCAGGACACATTTACTTGACTTTCAATAAACTGTAAAAAAAAAAAAAAATACATATATATATATATATATATATATAAAATATACAGGGTGTCCGAAAAGTCTGGAAACGGCTGAATAACTCGAGAAATACATATGAGATTGAAAAACGTAAATATACGTGTTAAATATTTTTAAATAAGCTACTTTGTGATACCAAATTTGACCTTCGAAACCGACCCCCTGGGGGTCAGAGGGGGTCCAACTTTGAAATCTTAAATTATAACCCCCATTTTTTATTGCAGATTCGGATTCTACGGACAAAAATACGTAACTTTTGTATTTGATGTTTATTTCAAATCTTCGTTTATCACAGTATAATCGAGCATATTAAATCAATACATATTCCTGCTTTTCCAACGGGATTTTCCCTAATCGAAACTGATTGGGCAGAATTTTTGACGTCAAATTCTTCGTCTTTTGTAGGAATAGCGTTTCCTGAAAATCACCCGTGGTGATTATTTCAATAGTGCTACACTGTTAAAAATTTGACCCATTTGCTGCAGCGTCACTCCACAGCTATTATAGAATATCTCTTTTGTAACCAATGAGAATGCTCCATAACACAGTAAAGTAATCGTTTTCTATAAAAGCGGTGGAGTGACGATGCAGCAAAAGGGTAAATTTTTTACAGTGTTCTTTACTGTGTTATGGAACATTCTCATTGGTCATGAAAGAGATATTCTATAATAGCTGTGGAGTGACGCTACAGCAAATGGATCTAATTTTTAACTGTGTAGCACTACCGAAATAATCGGCACGGGTGATTTTCAGGAAACGCTATTATTGCAAAAGACGAGGAATTTGATGTCATAAATTCTCCCCAATTAGTTTCGATTAGGGAAAATCCTGTTGGAAAAGCCGAAATATGTATCGATTTAATATGCTCAATTACACCGTGATAAACGAGGATTCGAAATAAACATCAAATACAAAAGTTACGTATTTTTGTCCGTAGAATCCGAATCTGCAATAAAAAATAGGGGTTATAATTTAAGATTTCAAAGTTGGACCCCCTCTGACCCCCAGGGGGTCGGTTACGAAGGTCAAATTTGGTATCACTGAGTAGCTTATTTAAAAATATTTAACACGTATATTTACGTTTTTCAATCTCATATGTATTTTTCGAGTTATTCGACCGTTTCCAGACTTTTCGGACACCCTGTATATAAAAATAAGCAATTTCTAAAAAGTAAATAGATTTGCTAAAGATATTAGAGTAAGCATAAAATATAACTTAGAATATAAAACATGCATTAATTTTGAATTATATAATATGCTAATGTGGCGATTCAGGGGTAGGGGAGAGGGGGGTTAGTGTAGACATACAAAATAATGTAGAAAAAATTACTAAACAATTTACACAAACTGACAACAATGTACTCTATACTAAGCAAAAAATTTGTGGCAAAGTGTTATAAAGTTTTTGAATAGTTGTAAGAAGTTTAATTTCATGCATGAAAAGTAAAAATAAGATTTCTTTTTCATTTTTGCAGCACGGAGAATTTAAATTTTAAATCTAATAAACAAGTTGCTATAAGACAAGTGTAACTTGTCTTTTTTATTTCTATAGCCTTAATTAAGATATTAAAATTGGTTAAATGAGTATAACTGAAGAATAACTTCAGAATGTTTGCACAGAGTTAGCGTAGACACACTACTAGGGGTTAATATGGACAGCTTATTGTACTTCATAATTTGTATTTTAAGCCCAGTGGCAGAACTATCCTCAAATGTCTGCAATGCTAATGATATTTTCAAAAATAGTCAAGATGCAACGTATTGTGTAAATATATTCTTTGTGCTATTGTAGTGCTAAATTATTATGGCAATATATGTGTGTGTGTGCATGTGTAAACTATTTCTATCAATTACAAATATTAATAAGAAAACAGAACTAGTTGGATGTGCCAATCCAAAAACTTTCTTCTATCTCATACATACATTTTAATATTTAAAAAAAATAGCTACTCATTTTAATGTTTTAATAATTTTAATTCAATACCATACGAACTTTGGTTTTCATCTTAAATTTCTGCTTCAATCAATTAATTGGAGTAAAAACAAATTTCCGTCTCTACATGAGCCGATGAACAATAGAATGATAGGCAGATTTTTTTTTTAATTTAAGCAGAACCTATTTGCCTTACCAAAAAATAATTATATACAAAAATTTTAGTTCAGTTTTAGGACTAACTTCATACACTTTTAGGTGGTACAATATTGAAAATGGCATAAAATTGACTATTGCAGCACCCCCTTCTGGCGGATTTTTTTCAAATTCCGGGAGGACCAACAAGCCATAGCCATACACTTGCAAAATGGTTCAATTCGTTGTATAAATTCATATACTTTCCGTCGGTAAAATATTGAAAATGGCACAAAAATCAAAATTGCAGAGTCCCCATCCAGTGGATTTTTTTAAATTCAGGGAGGACCAACTAGCCATAGTCATACACTTACACAAAAAATTTGGTTCAATTCGATGTATAACTCCATATACTTTTGGCCGGTACAATATTGAAAATGGTACAAAAATCACGATTGCAGCGCCCCCTTTCGGCGGATTTTTTTCAAATTCAGGGAGGACCAACTAGCCGTAGTCATACACTTACACAAAAAATTTGGTTCAATTCGATGTATAACTCCATATACTTTTGGCCGGTACAATATTGAAAATGGTACAAAAATCACGATTGCAGCGCCCCCTTTCGGCGGATTTTTTTCAAATTCAGGGAGGACCAACTAGCCGTAGTCATACACTTACACAAAAAATTTGGTTCAATTCGATGCATAACTTCATATACTTTTCGTCGGTAAATTGAAAATGGCACAAACATCGCAATAGAGAGTATACTGTTTAAGCAGAAGATATACTCTCAAGATACAGGGTATATCTTAGAGTGTATATACTGTAGCCTTCATGTGACACAGAGGGTATATGATGTTCTTTAAAAATTCCAGAAGGTATACGGCATACTCTGTATACCCTCCACTACACCCCTGGCTAAGGCATATGGACGCTATTCTCCCTTTTGGTTCAAGGCCATAAAAACCTCCATTTTACCCTGTAGCGTATTTAGACATCATTTCGGAGGGGACTGAGATTTAGTAAAAATTTCAAAGAGGGAATCAGAAGAAATGGTAAAAATTCCTCTTTAAACAACTTCTTATGAAAGCAGGTAACACATATCATAACAATGCATTATACAATCAAACCTGCTAAGATGGAACAGAATGTGGCAGGGAAATTTTCGGTTTAGGCAGATTTCCATCTTAACAAGTATAATTTTATGGTAATACCACATTTTTTAAATGGGATACTGAAAATCCCCCAAATGTATCTCAATAAACAGTAAATAAAACCAAAGTAAACAGCAAATTTAAAATTATTTAAGAATGTTCTCACACTACGCCCCCCACCCCCCTCTCCCGTTTACACACACACACCTCCTTCAACACATTCCGGGACTCATTTTGGAGTATACCTTCACGACATTTTGTAGTATCTGAGTACTGAATAGTGTTTTTAAATAAATTTCATATGAAATACTACCTATTGCAGTCGCTCCTATGTTGGAATTTATGAAAATGTTTTGCAGATCTATACCGATCATTGATCCCTAGATCCCAAAACTACCATCAGTAAAAAAGTTTATCTGTCAATATCACTTTTTTATGGACTCGACAACTTCTATAATTCTACTCAAATATCTTCCAAACTGATATGTATATTTAAGGGGCATAAAATCTCAGTAAAGTTCGTTAATGGGCAACATTGAACCAAGGGGGCAGAAATAGGGAGGGGTTTTGTGAAAACAGAAAAAAACCCATAACTTCTTAGTTATGATATCAAATCAGTTTAAAGTTCATAATTACTTCTAAAAAATGAGCCAATGCATGACAGATTTTTGATAAAATTAAAATTGGGCTCGAAGGGAGAAAAAATAGGATTTTTGAGAGAGAAAAATTAACTTCGTCAAATTTCAAGATATCAAATCCATTTAAATTTATTGTAAACTTTTTTAATATTATCTAAAACTTTTGTATTTAAAAGTTTCTGATAGAAGCAACTCTTATTGCCCAAAAAAATAGAATTAAAACAAAAAGAGGGGTGGAAGAATAAAATAATCCATTACTTCGTCAATTCTTAAGATATCAAATCCAATTAAATGTACTATACATCTTCTCAATAATATCTACAACTTTTATACTGACAAGTTTTTGATAAGACCAATTTCTATACAAAAAATTAACTAAGCAAAAATAAAAGTTGAAGGAAAAATCTCAAATCCAAACTGCTTATATTCTGACTCATTTTTAAATTCATTTTGCTCTCAAACCCATCCAACTAGCAGGTTCTCTTATAAAAACTATATAGTGTGACGTATTGGTCTGTTTTTAATAAAGGCAGAATATATTTTAAAAAATGCTGTCAAATTGGACATTTTGGGAAGAATTTCCTGAAGAGATCGTGATTGAAGAATTGAGGTTGTATTGAAATAACAAATTGCTTATTTTCTGACTCATTTCTAAATTCATTTTTCCTCTCAAACACATTCAATTGGCAATTTCAGCTGTATAGGAACAATATAATATGCCGTATTGGTCGATTTTTTCATAAAGTCAGAATATATTTTTAAAAATGCTGACAAAGTGGGCATTTGAGCCTTATTTCGCTTATGATGATTCTGATAAACCAGTACTTGCAGAAAAATGAAATTAACAACTCTTCAAAAAAGGCCAAATAAAGTTGTTTAACTGGGTTTATCTATAATGATATTTTATTTTTTGTTGTTGAAAGGAGCACTTAACCTCGAAATCTACCTCTACCTATAGACCAAGCCGACAGGATGTTTATTTTCCCATAAATGGGATACATTTGGAATCCCCGATAATGACTTTTCCGAGGCATACCAATCAACTGACTGACAAATTTAATAGGATGTTCTAAATTCTTTTTTATGATAAATTGTGGTTGACTTAAAGGTTTTTGTATATCCGAGATTCAGAATCACTCAATTAGATTTATAGTTCACTTTTAATGTAAAGGAAATGTATTTCTAATCAAAACGTTATACAACCATAGAATCATCTATTTGTCAATATTTTGTAGTACTATGGAAATAATATAACCATAATGGTGCTACAACAAGCTAAATAACAACTTTATAACGTATTAAGATTTACATAAAAAAAATAAATAAAAATAAAGGTTGAAGGCTGCATATTTTATACTGAGAAGATGTCTCATACATAAATAGTTTCGCATTTGCTTCCAGTCAATAATCCATAAATAAATAGACCGTATTGTCTCTTTCGGTTCGAGGCTATAAAAATCGAAATTTTACCAATTGTGATATCTCAGGAATACAGTCCAAGGTGGAAATGGATATCATTTCGTTCATAATTTCATTCATTTCGGAGGATTATTTCATACTGCTGCACTTTTCACAAACAGCAGTATAAAATAAAGCATATTAAAATATCACTAACTCTTTAATCCAATTAAGATAATTTTTATTAGGTATACTTGATGTACAAAAATTTAATTTATAGATGTAATTCCGAATAAAATATTCAAATTTAAGGCTTCACCCACTCCCATTTACCAAAAGTTAAAGTTCTTTCGGTTATTTTGCTTGCAAATTCTTTACAATTATCTTTTATAAATAAATTTTAAAGGCCTCCTTATTATAAATATGCAATAGCATCAAATGGAATTTCTGTTGACCCATTGTACTTCAGAGGTTTGTTTGAAGCTGCTGATGAACACTGAAAGATCTCTCAGTTGTTGCTGCTGATCAGGGTCTGAATAAGCAGGGGCATACAGGGCAATTGCCCCAGGCCCCCCAGATTGAGGGGGCCCCCCCAAGGACAGATATTAGTTTTCTGTTAAAGCAGTGTCAAATGATAAAAAAAGGACCAAAAGGGACGAAAATTCCTTTTTAAAAAAAAAGTTTTAAAGAGCTCACTTCTCTTACCTCCTCATTTTCCGTACCCCATGCCCTCTTGCAGCCTCACATTTATCCTTACATTCCTATAACTGAAAAAAAAATTGAATTATACAGTTTCTTAAAGTTATATTTCTTCTCCTATTTTGTATGTAGATGTGAATAGTACTTGGTACGAAATTTATGTACACATACAACAGGTATGAATTTCAGTTTTAATCACTTCAGTATAATTTACAAAAAAATTTAAGATAGAAGGGGGGGGGGGCCCTAAAGATGTTTGCCCTACAAGTTACCCCCCAACTTGTGGGGTAACTCCAACCCCCGACTCACACGGTGGGGTGGTCCCCACTGTCTAAGTCGGTCTCTGTTACTGATGTTGGAATCGGCAAAATTAATTCTGCCAAAAGGTAAACTTCAGAAAATAATTAATTCACTAATTTCTCTGATGACATCATTTTAATTCCGATCACAATGCATTTCTCTCAGTTCCGTCTGGGATTAGTATTAGAAAAAGTAGACATTTTTTAATTCAACAATATATCGTTTAGATGGTGCAAGAATTTTTCCCGGGGGAGCTGAATCCATCTGAAATATTCCAAGGGGAGCCGCAACTCCCCTAGCTCCCCCGGTTCTTACGCCTATGAAAGTCTGTGACGCCCGTCGCAGTGTCGCGCGCATTCTGCCAACTAAATTTATTATAGTCTATAGTGTAAAGATTTACAGAAAATAGTTAACTTACAAATGTAATTACTATATTAAGCATCAAATAAGACTATGTTCCATGTAAATAAGGATATGTATTGAAATTTTCATAAAATCATTTCAAGCAGAAATTTGAAATTTTTTCTTTTGCTATTTTTTTTTTAAATTTACCAATTTTGCATTTTTAGAGGATTAATTTAGCTTTAATTTTAAATTAATTCAATAAAATAGAATATACATTTTTTTTCTATGTTGCTTAGCAGCATGAGAAATATCAGTTGTTATATTATTATAAACTAATCCTATCGTCACCAACTCTTAGATGTTGCTATCTACTGCCTGTAATGACTGTATGATAGCAAATTCTAGGAAAAGTATTTATCTCTATAAGATTGCTTATTTAGTTGGAAAAGCATATTTTTCCTCACTTACACTTAAAAATAAATCAGACAAACTGCCAGGGATATTCATATTCAATCATCAAACATTTACTAATGAAAATGAATTTGCATCAAGCTACGTCACTAATCATTCAGAACCTCCAACTATTTCTGATTTGCAGCCTTTAGTTACAAAGAAAAGAGAAGGCAAGGCACTATTGGCAGCAATATTAGCGATAGCTAAACTTTATCACAAGTTATAAAACACATCTTCAATTTAAACCACTTTTGATCAAGAAAATATTTCTGATAGTAAAGAAGTAAACACAATTAGTTGATGCATAATGATTATTTCTGAATCTGTGAGACCATTTTCAACCATAATAAATCACAAAAAGTTATAAATAAAGTGAAATTCATAACTTATACTTACACTCTTGAGAGAGAGAGAAAGAAAGAAAGAAAAGAAAAGAAAAAAAAAAAACAGATAAAAAAAAAATTGGCATTAATAGAAACAAAGTGATAAAAAAACAACTGTACGCAACAAGGAAAAATTAGATTTTCCAAAGATCACACACACACACAAAAATCATACAAACAGAAAAATATCTAAAATTCAATGATATAAAAGAAGATTAAAAAAAAAAGGTCAAAAAGTATTTTAGTCATGAGATAACATTCAATAAATTTATGTTCTGAAAGATTAATAATATTGTATATTTTGTAGGCAGAGTTGAAAGTGTAAATGGTTTTAGTGTCTAGGATGTTTTATTTCTGCAGAATCAAAGATCCAGCACATCATTTTATTTTTCTTGATATGAAAAATAATTCCCAAATTAAAAATGGGAAATAATTGAAAAAAATTGCACATCTTGTGATTGTTGGTGTTACTTCTTTCTCCGTAAACCTTTTAGACTGTAATTTAAACTAAGAAGTTTAGATAATAACAATAATTGTTAAGGAATATTTGTAAAAAAATTACCTGTCCACACTAGTCCCCAACATATTTTGGTTTTGCCTACACTAACTCCTACAAGGGGTTAGTGTAGACACATGGATCGATGTTAAAACTGTCAATTTTCTTATTGTTTAACTGTATTTATCATCTTTCCTGCATATTAATAAACAGGAAATATTATTCTTCAATTTGAGAAGGTTGTGAAATTTTAATGAGCTCTTAGAATTTTATAATATTAAATTAAATTTTTATGTCCACACTAATTTCCCCTCTCCCCTACTCATTTTCCAGAAAAATAAACTTATTGCAGCCATGTAAGGCATAAGTAAATATTTCAATTAAGAACCTTTTAAAATATATGTATAATCTGCTTTGTATCACATCTATTCTCCTTCACTTTCTTTAAAACCTTCAAAAACTATCCAGTTACAATATTTTAAGCTCTAAATTATAAATAATGACTAACCAACTATCAAGAAATTTCATAGATTGAATTACTTCATTGATAAATATTTGTTTGGAGGCAGCATCTATCGACAATTAGTTTAAACAAAATCTTTCTATTGAAATTGTACTTTTTTATGCTTTTTTTAAAAATATAAAATGAATATTTCTTTTTGTTTCTTACTGTAATTAAAATATAAAGAATAGTATCACGGTGCAACATATTTTAATTATATCCATACAGATAAAATTTTGAATACTAACATAAGTTTGTACCCCCCCCCCCCCCAAAAAAAAAAGGGGGAAAAACCCAGTCATTTTGATGAAATTAATAGTTGCAATTTACTTAACAAAATGATGCAGATTAACCCTTTATCTGCCCATGGTATTTATAAGTACCATTAAAATTATTTATTATAAAATTCTTTTAATACATCAATTAGTTGTAATACTGCTTAGAATGAGTTACAGATACATTACTTTATTTTGTTCCAAAAGCATTATTGATTACACAAAACAAAAATATTTTTAAAAGGATGATTTCTTTTGTCTTTGTATCTTTACAGCTTTCTTGGCGCTGAAGAAGGGGGATAAAGATTTTTAAATTTGGAAATATTTCTAATTTATATTGTAAGAACATCAGATTTGTATATTTTAGAATTCTACAAAATACTAAGAAACCATTTTAAAATAAAAGATTTGAGTGAGGTTATAAATATTGCACAAAATTCCTGTAAATTCAAATTTAATTAATCCTTCTAAAATCCTTCAAAAAATTATTAAATGATTATGTAAATCTTTTAATTTAGTTTAAACAATTTACATAAAATGCTTTAGAATGTAAAATTTTCATGACTTCATAATTCAGTAGCTAAAGGGTTAAAATCATTAAAATTTTTTTATTACTGAATAATTAAAAATTAACTTTTGAGTAGTAAAATAATTTATAAGTCACAAAATTTATATTGGATAAAGAAAAATATAATATAAATAGCTTTCTACTCAGTAACATACATGTGTAAAAAAAATAAATAAATAAAATAGAATAAAATATATATATATATATGTGTGTAAAGTCTTCAGGGGATGTCAGTCGTGGCATAATATTCCCTTAATTATATTATAACGACTTCTTGGGTGTCATAAATCGTGGCATAAGAACTGGACTCAGAAAACTCTTTTTGGATCAAACTCATTTTATTAGGCCGCTCTTCATGCAGATAGATTCGCGAGTCTAGTCAGAGGTCGCCCGAGCCATTTACGTTGACTAGGGAGCGTTACATGGCCGTAGTCAAGCAGGCATCTCAAAACTAAGAAAAATCTCTCGTTTTTCGCGCATGTTCTTGCTAATATGTTGGAGATTGTAATATTTTCCAGCAGAGGGCACAGTTGTGAATTTGGGAGGAACATTTTATTTAATTGGTTCATTAGATTTTGATTTATATGTAGTCAAAGCCCGCACAATTCATGGGTCGGTGACGTAACAGACCCTAACCACAAATGGCTGCAAAAAACCTTTAGCTAAACAATTTTAATCTTAAGGAGCATCAAAATTGATTTCTGAAAGTAATAAGGTGTATTGCTGGAAAATAAAATTATCAGGGGCAAACTGCTTTTAAGCATCAGAATTAAAGTTTAAAATATTAATTTGGACTTTAAACTTTTGACTTTGAATTTTAAGTATTAAATAGGATTTAATTTTTTTTATCCTTTCATATATATATATATATAACAAGTTTTGCAGAATTACACATAATTTTCCACATAATTTGTGTAGGGTCATTCCATATCAAATCAACCAATAAAATAATACTTTTGAACCTTCAGGATTCAGATTTTCCTAGTTTTTTTTTTATTTGTTGTACTTATCAAGAGGATAAGAAAAATCAAATTTTTTTATTTTTTGGATTTTTATTTTTTGAGTTATTGACTTTCAAAAATTGAAAAATTGTTGAAAATTGACTCCACTTTGACACCTTTAAACAGCTGTAGACAACAAACTATTTGACTTAGAAAGCTCAAATTGGTGTCATTCTCTTCTGCTTTTAATGATCTTTAAAATGATATGTAACATGATTAATTTATTTAAAATTTTATTTTTTATAAAAAAATTTAAAATTTAAATTTAAAAACACCCCTTTTAATTTTTTTGAAAAAAATATATGTTTTAAAGACATTAATTGACTACGTGCATGCCAACTTTCATAATGGGATGACCATGGGTTCCTATGCAAATTAATATTTTTGTATCATCATGTATGCTAAATTTGCTATACTTGTTTTCCCATGTTAAAAAAGTAACTGTAAATTCATTGATTAAGGTTTGAATATTACTATTAATCCATTAAGTAGTTCTTGTAATACAAAAAAAATATGAATATTAAATCTATTAAATATATCAGGTAATACTTTAGAACAAGTCTCAACAGAATAACAAGTTTTAACATGAAAAGAACAATTCTCAACAGAATAACAAGTTTTAACATGAAAAAACAAGTCTCAACAGAATAGCACGTTTTAACATGAAAAGAACAACTCTCAACATGAATAGCCAATTATACTTGTTATCACTTGATTTTTGGCTGTAGACTTCATTCTGTTTCTCAATGTGATCAGTTCACAATTCTCTCAAAGTGAATTATTTGAAATTAGTTATTTTTAAATAACGTGTTGTATGAATATGTTTTTTTAGTTTATTATGGATAATCTGTGTACATATATTTTTAATATTAAGACCTTATTAACTTGAAAGTTTTGTGTATATATCAATTTTATGAAAGTTTTACAATGGTAGAAAATCTTCCACAAATACATGTATAAATTGTTTCTAGTTCTAAGTCATACTTTTAAGTAGTAAAAGCCAAGTACTTTTTAAAAAATGGCAGATAATCAAAACATTAAAAATTGGCCTGTGTTTTCTGTCAAATGTTGTAACCCTTTCAATGAAGAGAAACATCCTAAATCATGTAAAAATACAAGGAATGTAACAGAATGGATATGCTTGTTAAATTTATACATAAAAATGGGCATGAAAATATGTGATAGATGTAGAAAGAAACTTTCTAGTGAGTATAAGAAACAATTTGATTAAACAGATCAGGATGTATTTCCAAGCACTAGCAAAGATGATACGTTCATTGATTCAGAAACATCAATAAATTACTTAAACAAATCGCTAGAACTTATTGGTGAGTCACCTTTAAAGAAAACGAAAATTCAAGTAGAAACTTATACAAAAAAAAAAAAATTGGAAAAAATAAATACAAGCCTTGAAAAGCAATTAATACCTTCTAAAGATACTGAATATGAAGTAATAAAAGAGGAAAATAAAGTAGAATCTGAAATGTTGCAGCAGTTAAAGGATAAATTTTCCCGGGCTTCAAAACGTAGTGAAAAGTTAACAATCTTATCTGTCTTGCCTTCTAGTTGGAGCTGCAAAAAAATTGAAGATGAGTTCAAAGTCAGCAACTACATGGCCCGCTCAGTAAAAAAATTAGTGAGCGAAAAAGGTATTCTATCAACTCCAAATCCAAAGCCAGGGAAAACTTTAAATGAGAATACTGCTCAATTGGTTATAAATTTCTACAATGAAGATGACGTTAGCCGAATGATGCCAGGAAAGAAAGACTTTGTTACCGTTAGGGACAAGACTTTAAAAATTCAAGTACAAAAACGTTTACTTATGGGAAATCTAAGTGAAATTTACCAATTATTCAAGGAAAAATATTCTTCTTGCCGCATTGGATTTTCCAAGTTTTGTGAGCTAAGACCGAAGAATTGCATCTTAGTTGGCAGAAGTGGAACCCACGTAGTATGTATCTGCACTCTTCATTAAAATATCAAACTAATGATAAATGGTGCAGGACTTCAAAATGCTGTGTTGGACGGGGATGACGCACCATCACAATCATATCATGGGTGTCTAGCCAAAATTATGTGCAATCCACCTACCCCAAATTGCTACATGAATGAATGCAATGAGTGTCCCGGTGTCATGCAATTGAAAGAAGCTCTAACGAAAAAATTCGAAGATGAATTGATTGATGAAATCACTTACAAGCAATGGGTTACAGTTGACAGATGTACGATGGAAACAATGATTAAAAGCAGTGAAGATTTTATTGAAGATTTCATAGAAACTCTCTTAAAACTTAAAACCCACTCCTTTATATCAAATCAACAGAAAGAGTACTATAAAAATTCTAAAGAAAATTTAAGTGAAGGCCAAATAGTTATTAATTGTGATTTTTCAGAAAACTATTCGTTTATGTTACAGGATGAAGTTCAGTCATATCACTGGACAAGTACCCAAGCCACTCTGCACCCTTTTATCGTCTATTACAAATGTGATGGAAAACTTGAGCATTTAAAATATGTTTTCATATCAGATTGCTTGGAGCACAATACAGTTGCCTTTTATGTTTTCCAAAGAAAATTAATTTCAATCTTAAAAGAAACATTACCTTTCAATCTTGAAAAAATCATTTACTTTTCTGATGGCAGCTTAGCTCAGTATAAAAATAGAAAAAATTTCCACAATTTATGTCTCCATAAAACAGATTTTGGAACTGAGGCAGAGTGGCAATTCTTTGCCACTTCACATGGAAAAAGTGCTTGTGATGGACTCGGTGGTACTGTTAAAAGACTTGCTTCTAAAGCAAGCTTACAAAGGCCATATGCAAACCAAATTTTGACGCCAAAAGAATTGTATGATTTTGCTGTTGAACACATTCCAGGTATAGACTTTGAGTATTGCACCACCGCTGATTAGGAAGAAGTTAAAAAAATATTGATGCCTCGATTCCGTGAATCAAAAACCATTGTGGGTACTCAAAAACTTCATTCTTTTTGTCCGATTTCTGAAAACCAACTTCTTGTGAAGCAGTATTACAACAGTGAGCGCCAATTTACTGAATATGTGACAGCACTAAATTACATTACACCAACTGATTAAACAAAAATTGAATCTGGATTTGTCACTGTAGTTTATGATGATTGTTGGTGGCTTGCATGCATTCTTGCAAAAAATAATATGACAAATGAATATAAAATAAGCTTTCTACATCCAAAGGGACCAGCAGCTTCATTTTTTTATCCACACCAAATGATATACTAGACGTATCAGGGGATACCTTTCTGCAAAAAGTTCAGCCTTTTACTGCAACTTCAAGGGTTTATACTCTCAGTAATGAAGAAATGAAATTGTCTTCACGTTCTTTGGAAAAGTTCCTATCTTAAAAGTCCTTTTTATTTTTTGTATATTTATATCAGAGGTTCCCAAAGTGTGCTCCGCGGAGCCCTTGGGGCTCCGCCTGAAATTTCCAGGGGCTCCGCGGCGTTCCAGGAAAATAAACAAAATGAAAGAAATTTGCATATTGCAAGTGAAAGATTTTCAAAAGTATATAGGAACTTTTGTGCGTGTCAAAAATAAATGTATCTATAACTAAGTTGAAAAATATAATAATATACTTCAGGACTATTTAAACATTTGCATTTTATATGTATCTTTTTTCTGTGTGATATTTCTGGTTTAAATCCTGGTTTTCCTGTCCTAGTTTTCAAAATTTTATTTAATTTTTAAAACTATGCCTATCGCTTAAAACGTCTTTTTTTATTTCTTTGCGGCGCAGAGCACTTCTATTGTTTAAGTGTTGAAATTCATGATTGGCACCGGAATTTAAAAGCAAATTTATTTGTAAATAGAAAAAGCAAAATTCGTATCTAATAAATCGATTTTTTTAAACAAAATTCTGGAACCAATGTGGCCTTTAGGAATTAAAATTAAGTGGTTTCACAGACATGCCACCACCCCTAAAGGGGTTAAAAGATCTTGTATCATTTAAAATCCCTCACTGGATTCATTTCTTTGTAATGAATGTATATATTTATTTTTATACTTTTGATTTTTTAAAAATCTGTTTATGCTATTTGCATTAACATTTAGTTACTTAATTTGTTTATACTGTTTTCATACTAAAATAATGTTTGTCGCTAAAAAAAGTTTTTTGCATTTTTTATCATTTAAAGGCCCTCATTAGATTCATATTACATTTGTGTGTATAGTGTATACAGGGTGAGTCATAAATATCGAAACAATATGCTATCTCCTTAAATATTGCCCATAGACCCATACTTCCAATTGCAAAAATTCATAAAAAAATGGTGAAATTTTTGATAAGATAAATTGCGACTTCATGGGGGTCTAGTAAAAAAATACGAAAATTAAATTTTTATACGGCCTCCGTAGGATAAAATTTCCAAATAGAAAAATTTTCCTTATTTAGTCCTGAATAAGATACAAAACGTTGCATCTTCTTATCTTTAAAACTCGCTATAGCCGTTTTAAAAAAATTCATCAGGTTTTAAGGGATTAGACACAAACTGAAATGTGCGCAATTCAAAAAACAAAGTTACATTAACAGTTCTAGGAAACGTGCAAAAATCTATTTTTTGAGTTCGAATTTTGATTTTTTTTTTCTTTTTTTGTGATGGTTAGTCTTATAGTTTGCTAAGAAAATCACATTCTACCATTTCTCATATAATTTATAAAAATTTCATGTGGTTAGTATAGAGGTCTGCACGGGCCGGAATTTCCAGACCCGGCCCGGCCCATAGGAAATTTTTTTCGGCCCGGCCCGGCCCGTTGTAAAACTCAAAAGTTCGGCCCGGGCCCGGCCCGTTGTAAAACTCAAAAGTTCGGCCCGGGCCCGGCCCGGCCCGTAGAGAAATCAGGGAAAACAGGCCCGGCCCGTTTTGGCCCGTTACAATTTCTACGATTTCTAAAAAATTCAGATTTTTATCATATAATTAAGATTTTTTTTAAAGAGCATACATATCTATAGAATGATTTTACAGTATATTTTACACATTAGTAACATTAATGATTACTAAGGTTCTTAGGCTTTCAACATTCAAATAAAGATTCATTAAAAAATTAATATGGCTTAGAATAAAAGAAAAAAAAAGGAAATATAAAAACATCGTAACTTTTGAACTGTTTAATAAAAGAAGATTTATAAAAATATTTCTATATCATTTTATTAAATATTTTAAATCCAAATTCATACGTTAATTCAAAGAAACTCCTTTCTGATACATTTCTAAATTCACTTTTTTCTGAGAAATGCATAAGATTAGCAGGTGTCTTTATTCAGAAACTATATAATCGAATGGCGTTATCCATTTTTTGATACAAGCAATTTAAGAACACTGCAAGCAAATAAAATATTGTCATAGTTGGCGTTTTGAATAGAATTTTCGGAAGCGATAGCCTGGGAAGGGAGAAAAACCTGCAACCATTTGAGAAACTATTGTATCTCAACAAGGTTATACAAGTATTTTATTTACCAAAAATGAAAAACGCTATTCGATTCCAAATCTCTTCAATAGTCAGGCTTATCACTTTTATATTTTTACAATTAAAAATTAATGTAAAAATGTGTCAAACTTTCACGTTATTGAAAAATTAATTTAAAAACCATTAAGAAGTATATATCCAAAGATTCAGCTAACGTAAGTTCTTTATCGCTGTTCATAATTTTACAAATTATGTTGTCTGCCCTACAGATCTTGAGAACAATTAAGTCTTCTTTCGGTCTGGCAAGTCTATATGTAGAAAAATAATGCCTTGATCTTCAATTTTGATGTTGGCCCTGCACGAGTTAGTTTAAAAAATATTAAAACGGGTTACACACAATGTAACTGTCCGATGCCGATCTCTACACTACACAAGTTACATGTTTATATTGATGCTGTCAAACTAGTATGGCTCGTGACGCACATTTATATTTATTCTCGTTAAAACCATTTTCGTTGAAAATAGGTTTATATTTTATCGTTTACGTTCAAATCCCGAAAATTTTTATATCGGCCCGGCCCGTACGGCCCGTTCAATTTTTTTGCCGTGCCGGGTACGGGCCACGGGCCAAGCCCGGGCCCGTGCAGACCTCTAGGTTAGTACTGGTTTAATTAAAAATGGGATAATTAAATATCGTAATAACTCGTAACATTATTTATCGGATTTCAGTTTCTTTCCATTTAATTAAAGATGAAAATCTGATTTTAGTTTTGTTCCAGAGTTTTGTTTTTTAATATTAATTTTAAAAATATTTATTAAAAAAGTAATATAACTTTTTAAAAAATCATATTTTCAAAAGTAAATATTTTTTCAAACTTGCCGAAAGAAAACTAATGTAAAAAAAATCAAAAATGACGTGTTTCAAGTTCTTTTTTTTAAAAAATTGGTACCATTTAATTATTTAAAGACAAGAATTAATGGGGGGGGGGGGGGAATTCATTATGCAGGAAAACGAAGTGTACTGTTTAAATGTCTGTCATTTATTTAAAAGAATGCTTTTTCTAAGATGCAGATTAAGTCTTTTTTATAAATTTAGCTCTCACAACTTCAGGCTTTTTATCGTCCTGGAGAGGCAGTTAAAAAATCTGTATTCCGGGCCCAGGCCGGGCCAGGACCGAGAGGTTCCTTTTTTCTGAAGACATGCCAGGCCGGACCTAACGTACTTTTCATAAAGGAGGAGACTGCTATTTTCTTTCTAGGTGTACATTGGACGAAATTTTCAATCCCGCTCTCGACAAAACCCGTATTAAACTTAATACTTGCTTAAATTAAATAAAATTCGGCTCAATCCAAATTTTTTTTTCAAAAAACACATAAATTTTAAAATTTTTTTTTACAAAATAAATAAATAAATAAAATTAATTTTTTTAAAGAATAGCATATTCAAAGGCTGAGAAATTAAATACAATAAAACCAGTGAAAAAAAAGTCTGCCTATGACGGAATTCTGTCTTAAACGGAAAATATGTTGATCCATGCAAAATAAATACAATGATACCCGAGGAAAAGATTAAAACTCTAATTACACCTTCTAGGGAGGGCATCCTTCTATAACGTAATTTTTCTTTTCTATGTGATTTCGTCTTAAAAGGTTTTACTGTATGACATTTATCAAAGTCTCCAAAGCATGAGATGCGTTGGAGATTAACGATGTTAAGATATCAGTGATACATTTATACATAAATAGAGAGTCGTTGATAAAATATAAATATTATAGCCTTTTGCACTTCTTTAATAATAAAAAGTATAAATATAAAAAACTAAAAGCTATAAAAGAAATTTTTGGTCAGAAATCTTCCATACAAAACAATTTTTTCCCACACCGAAGTAAAATACTATGTAGAAATTTGCGACTGAACCGGGCTATGATTTAAACTATTTTCCAGACCGGTCCGGGTTATGATTTTAAAATTTTTTCAGGTCGGGCCGAACATTTTCCCCTATGGGTCGGTTTGGGACTGGATCAAGATATTTCGATCCATGCAGACTTCAAGTACAGACTACCAACATATTTTGAAAAAAGTTTAGATTTAATTCAATGCACTGCTTTGTTATGTCCAAATGAGAGGCACTGTCTTAAATCGATATTTAAAAATGGACAATATATGGGTGACCCCTTACTTGCTTTGAAAATTAGCGAGAAATTCTTTGTTTCTAGGCATGGTAAAGTGGTGTAAGTCACGAATTTTGGAGAAATTCAGATTTTAATATCTCTGTCAGATTTTTAGATATTTAGATGAATTTTTTTTTTGTTCATTTTAGGAATGGATAAGGAATAATTTCCTAATTGGGAATTTTGTCCTACGGGGGCAGTATAAAAATTTAATTTTCGTATTTTTTCAAATAGACCCCCCATGGCGTTGCAACTTATCTTATCTGAAACTTCATCTTTTTTTTTTTATGAATTTTTGCAATTGGAAGTATGGGTCTAGGAGCAATATTTAAGGAGATAGCCTATTGTTTCGATATTTATGACTCACCCTGTATATATTTCATTTTTTATACATAACTTAAATTCTTTAATCTGTATATGTTATTTGTATATTTAAATTTTCTATACTGTTTTTCACTGTACAATAATGTTTGTCGATTAAAATGCCACTTTTTGTAATATCTTGTATAATTTAATAAACCCCTCGTTAAATTAATTTAATATTTATATACGTTTGTATACATTTTTTTTCTTTTCGTAACTTTAATTGCTTCAATCTGTTTATTTTATTTTTATAATTTCTTAGTTATTTAAATTTTCTATGCTGTTTTACATAATTATATTTAATTTTATAAGCAATAAATATTACTAAAAACGCTTTTTTTATTTATTTATTATTATTATTATTATTATTATTATTATTATTATTATTTAGCATTTTGTATCACTTTACAACCCTTCTTTAAATTTTTCTTTTAATTGGTCTCTGCCACATTTTCCAATCGAAAATAAGTCTGTAGCAATTTAAAAAGTATATATTTGTTCTTTACATTTGTCATCACACTAAGAACTAAAAAATTTCCTCAGCTCCACTTCTTGCTTGGACTTTTTGTCAATGAGTACCCGCCCTGATACGAATTTAATCCCATCAATATTATTTTATTTTGTTAGTAAAGTTTTTCTACTAATTGCAGTTCCTTTAACATGTGTAGTTTTTAACTGCATAACTGTTCTGAGGCAAAAATAATGATGAAAGAAAGTTTCTTTCAAAACTATAATTAATAGCCAAATGCTTTGAATTAAATATCTGAAACAGTGAAGAATGCTGCATCTAACAATACAGCTTATAGATTTTGCCCCACCCACTTAAACACTAAAACGAGGACCTGCTTCTAAATGTATTTTTAAAAGTGGTTCAAGAAAAGAAGCTGAGAGCAGATTCATTTTCGCTCCATGTTTAGAAATACTAGAAACTTAAAGAAAAACGATAAAAATATTCCATAACCGCATGATTCTATTACCGGTAGGCAAGACTAGCGATAACGTGTTACATAATTACTCATAGGTGACTGGAACTACGCATTTTTTTTTTTTTTTTTTTTTTTTCGCGAGTAGCCTATTGTAATAATACAGAAGTATCTCTCTGCAAACGAAAACTGTACAACTTACCTGCTTTTCTGTGTGTGTGTGGTTTTCGCTATAAATAATAATAGTTTTACGTAAGCCTCAATGCAATGCGTAATCCAAACATGCTTATTATTTTGATCTTTAATTCCGAGTTCATGCTGGAAATCTCAAAAGAATATTTTTTTATTTTAAAAATAGATATCATTAACCCCTTAACCCCCTTCGCAGAGGGAGCCTTTTACGAAATTTTCAATGATTTGTCACCTGATTTTAAAAACAGAAATTTGTGCATTTTTAAGGGTGTATTTCGATTCAAACTGCTTATTTTCCGATTTATTTTTAAATTAATTTTTTTTTCTCAAATGCATCAAACTGGCAAATTGTCTTATTTAGAAAGTACAGAAGATGCCGTGATTGCCAATTCTTTGATAAATGCAGAAAATATTGCAAAAAAAGCAATCAAAAACGGCATTTCGAACTGATTTTTCCCACGAAAAAAAGGGTCATACTGATAATGTAATTGTTTATAAATCAAACAGGAGAAGATCAAACTGTGAACCCTGGTCCAATGTTGGAAATTACTAAATCGAATTTTTATACCAGTATATATTTATCTGTTTATAGGCATAAAAAAACCACTAATTTATAAACCACAGAGTATCATTGGGTTCACACTGTAAAAAAAATCTGTAACCTTAGTAATCTAAATTAACCGAAATCTCTTATGCTTACTAAAATTTTATGTGTACACTGTACAAGAAAATGATGTCAATCTACAAAACTTGTAAGCAAAACTAAAACCATCTGTAACTTTACAAAAGAATTTACTAAAATTTTGGTAACTTTACTAAAATTTTATCTATAATGCTCGCTATCGTCACTTAAAAAGTTCTTGGAATACGATTTCCCAAAAAAATTCTTAGTAACCTTAAAATTTGTTTGATTCAAAGTGCAAATCTGTATCTGTTACATGAATTTTTATTGTTGCCGTTACATAAAAAGTTCTTGGAATACAATTCTACTAGAAAAATTTTTGTAAGTTTCCCAATTTTTTTTTACAGTGCAGGGGCTCTGCCTTAGAAATTCTTCCCAAAAAGGGCTCCGCCAGGCTAAAAGTTTGGGAACCGCTGATTTATATATTTAATTTTTAATTATAAACAAATTCTAATTTTTAACAACATAAAATATGAAATATTAATTGTGGAACAAATATTTAATATTATTGAAGTCATATGTGCAATAAAGATTCATGAATTATGCACAATTGGATTCCAGGTGTTAATTTCTCTCCCCCCCCCCCTCAATGACTACACTTGAAACTTTAAATTTCATGGAAGATTGATAATACAACATTCATGTAATATGTGGTGAACTGAGACTAGTACCTGATTTTGACTTAGGATAGCTTGAAATTGATTAGGGAGAGATAATTTTATACAGAACCTGTAAGTTATTTTTCTTTTGCATATCTTTATTTTTACAGTAATGGTTTATTGTTTAATGGTATCCTACTCTATTATTATTAAATAAACAAGTTTTTACCAAATTGTTATTACCTGATATTATATTTAATTATAATTAATATTCATGTTTATTTGTATTACAAAAACTACTTTATGGATTAATAGTAATATTCAAACTTTAATGAATTTAACAGTTACTTTTTTAACATGGGAAATCAAGTATAGCAAATTTAGCATACATGATGATACAAAAATATTAATTTGCATAGGAACCCATGGTCATCCCATTATGAAAGTTGGCATACACATAGTCAATGTCTTTAAAACATATATTTTTTTCAAAAAAATTAAAAGGGGTGTTTTTAAAATTTTAAAATTTAAATTTTAAATTTTTTTTATAAAAAATTAAAATTTTAAATAAATTAATCATGTTACATAACTTTTTAAAGATCATTAAAAGCAGAAGAGAATAACACCAATTTGAGCTTTCTAAGTCAAATAGTTTGTTGTTTACAGCTGTTTAAAGATGTCAAAGTGAAGTCAATTTTCAGCAATTTTTCAATTTTTGAAAGTCAATAACTCAAAAAATAAAAATCCAAAAAATAAAAAAATTTTATTTTTCTAATACACTTGACTGATACTATCACTGCACCAAAAATTTTAAATTTCTGAGATGTCAAGGTTCAGACCATTGGTTGATTTGACATGGAATGACCCTGTATCTAAATATATATATATGGCATCCACATTGTATAAAAAATAGCTATGAACTGGTTAATATTATGAATAATCTTAAATGTATAAACAATATAACAACATATGAATTCAAAAATCTTTTTAATAATATAGATTTATTGGATCTACATAATATAATAAATGCTTTATTTTAAAAATATTATCATGATTTTAATTTACTAATGAATATAGATACTGATTATTTTCATACTTTAACAAATTTCATTATCTAGAATAACTTTATATTGCAAGATAATGCAATTTATCTACAAAAAGTCAGTATAACATAAGGTGGTTGTACATCTAGTTTATTATCAGACTTATATCATTATGAACATAAATATATTAAAAATAAAATATATTTACATCGATATAATGATGATATAATTTTAACAGCCACTGAAAATACCAACATATCTCAGTTTCCAGTAGATTATCCAGCTAATTTAGAATTTATGCAAAAACCTGCTTTCTAATAATAAGATTTTTAGATCTTAAAATTATATTAAAAGATAACAAATTGATAACTGATATATATGACAAACATAACAAATTTAAATTTAAAGTTAATATATTTACTAATTTTAAATCCTGTCTTCATAATTCTGTATATCATAATATATCATGATATAATCTGTTAAATATTCATAATTTGCAACATTTAAATTAGTGTTATATCTAAAAAAATGTCACAGTTGAATAAAATAAAATATAATATTACAATAGTTGAACATATGTAAAAAAACATGGAAAAGAAAAAGTGGGGTCTTGTCATATTTTTTTGGGGAAAAAAAGACAAATGTTGTGAAAAAAGCAATGTCGATGGTCACACTTCTTCCTAGAGGTCTGCACGGGCCCAGCCCGGCCCGTAGGAAAAATTTTTCGGCCCGACCCGGCCCGTTGTAAAACTCAAAAGTTCGGCCCGTGCCCAGCTCGGCCCGTTACAATTTCTACGATTTCTAAAAAATTCAGATTTTTTTCATATAATTAAGATTTTTTTTAAAGAATACTCCATACATATCTATGGAATGATTTTACAGTATATTTTACAGGAAATACACATTAGCAACATTGGTGATTACTAAGATCCTTAGGCTTTCAACAATCATATAAAGATTCATCAAAAAATTAATATGGCTTAGAATAAAAGAAAAAAGAAAGAAAGTTAAAAACCTCGTAAGTTTTGAAGCTGTTTAATAAAAGACGATTTATAAAAATAGTTCTACATCATTTTATTAAAGATTTTAAATCCAAATTCATTCCTTAACTCAAATATGCGCCTTTCTGATACATTTCTAAATTAACTTTTTTCTCAGAAACGCACAGCAGGTATCTTTATTCAGAAACTATGTAATTGAGTGGCATTATCCGTTTTTTGATACAAGCAATTTAAGAATACTGAAAGGAAATAAATTATTGTTATAGTTAGCATTTTCAATAGAATTTCCGGAAGTGATAGCATGGGAAGGGAGAAAAACCTGCAACCATTTGAGAAACTATTGTATCTGAACAAATTTATGCAAGTACTTTATTCATAAAAAATGAAAAATGCTATTCGATTCCAAATGCCTTCAATAGTCAGGCTTATCACTTTTATATTTTTACAATTAAACATTAATCTGAAAATGCATCAAACTTTTGCATTATTGAGAAATTAATTTAAAAACCATCAAGAAGTATATATCCAAAGATTAATCTAACATAAGTTCTTTAACGCTGTTAACAATTTTACAAATCATGTTGTCTGCCCTACAGATCTTGAGAACAATTAAGTCTTGTTCCGGTTCGGCAAGTCTCTATGTAGAAAAATAATGCAAGCTTGATCTCGGCCCGGTATGAGTCAGCTAAAAAAATATTAAAATGGGTTACACACAATTTAACTGTCCGATGCCGATCGCACACTGTACAAGTTGCATTTTTATATTGATGCTGTCAGACTAGTATGGCTCGTGATGCACATTTATATTTATTCTCGTTAAAACCATTTGCGTTGAAAATAGATCATATTTTATCGTTTCTGTTTAAATCTTCAGAACGGGCCGACAGCCCCAAAAATGTTCTTATCGGCCCGGCCCGTATGGTCCGTTCAATTTTTTTGCCGGCCCAGCCTGGCCCGTTTATTTTGTCTGTCAGCCCGGCCCATTGAGGAAACTATTCTGATTCTGCCGGCCCGTTAGAAAATTTTAAACGATTCCGCCGGGCCGGGTACGGGCCAAGCCCGTGCCGACCTCTACTCCTTCCGCATCAGAAAATCCAAAATCCAATTTATCTTTCCCCTTTCTATGTTTTTTCCCTATGAGAAAATGGAATATCCCTTTTTTCTTTCTACTTCCAAAAAGAAAATGAGATATTTCATTTTTTGATAGGGGAAAAATGTGACTATCAACACTGCTTTTTTTCAAAAATTTTGTCATTTTTTTCCCTAGAAAGTATGACGAGACCCCACTTCTTTTTTTTTTCCATGTTTTTTTACACATGTTTAAAATGTCATTAAGTGATTTTTATTTAGACTTTTTATTTGAATTTTTATTAATGTTTTACTAATTATTTGTTTTATCATTACTTTAAAAAAAAAATTATGTCAATATGTATAAGTTGGCTGGTAGTTTGGCGATTTGTATAATTTGGCAAAATTGGTTGACGAGATAACAGAGTAATACCAAATTAAATATAATCTTGAATTACAATATAGTAAAATTAAAAGGACTGTACTATAAATGCTCCATTTCTTATGACCTTTTCATTATGTTTCTCCTTCTCATTACATATATATTATTTGGCAATCTAGGTCAATGACTGCTGTAACATTTAATGTCTGTAAGAAGGTTAAAATAAATATGTACATTTAACTGCATATTATAAGAAGTGTTTCCGCAGGAAATAAATTTGAACTCTGAGACAATTTTGAAAGTTATTTAGTGATGCATTAGGCTTTACCGTCTGTGTTTTTTAGCATGATTATGTACTATGTAATTTACATATTACTTTTTACAGATACCATTATGATAAACATGAAATGTTTTTTAAAGTTTTGTTTGAATGTGTACTGAGAATTATGATGCACTATGTGGTTGATCATCTTTTCACAAAAAAAAAGATCAAAATTCACATATAAATCAGAAAATTTTAATTTTATACATTATATAAATCATTTAATAATTCATTTTTCTAGTATTAGGTAAAAAAAATAAATCATATATTCAGATCTTACCAACAAATAATAAGAAATAAAAAAATTATCGTTTTAAGAAACGGGTAGTAATGAATGACTACATTCATAGAAAAACTGCGATATAA
The DNA here is from genome assembly GCA_964019185.1 of Maratus speculifer. Taxonomy (NCBI): domain Eukaryota; kingdom Metazoa; phylum Arthropoda; class Arachnida; order Araneae; family Salticidae; genus Maratus; species Maratus speculifer. The sequence goes on along the minus strand of OZ025292.1, from coordinate 309,392,354 downwards.
TTTTAAAGAATCCATTCTGGCTTCACTATAACAACAAAAACCTTTGAAACATAACTATTTTTAACGTTTAAAGTAAAACATACGGCAATGATTGATTAAAATAAAAAACCTCTGATGTTGGAGTTTGGTTGATAGGTTGGTCGGTTGGTATAAATGTTTACAATTAAAATTAGATTACGAAACTGGTGGTTTTATTTCGAAATATAAAAGCGATTGCGGAAAATTTAATTTTTTTTTTGCTAAAATTATGATAAAAATTCTAAAATAATTACACTAGCAAAAATATATGATAATAATAATTGAAAAATAATTTCTAGTCAGGCAAAAAACAACTCAATCTTTCCTAGTTAAATATCTCTGAATTAATGTTTACCATGAAGATAGATATAGTAGAAGGAGAACAAAGACGGCGCTTCCACTTTCGTCCCTAAAGTCTTTCCAAGTTTGGCTGGCATTTCCGGCAGTTTGGGAGCAGATAAAGTCTAGCGCCCCCTACGTCCTGCTAGCAGACTTAGTCGAGAGACCAGTCAAACAAGTCATGTGATCGAAAGTCAGTGCAGCATCACTAGCGCCACGCCATGCACTGGGAAATACTTTGGGGCTAAGTTCTGTTAAGAAAAGCCTATCTTCTTGGCTCTCCTTCTATTATTCTATCTTCATGATGTTTACTTTCTCCTGGTAAATTCAGGATATACCTTTAATATTCTAGCAATCAACATGAACTCGGTGCCGAAAAAAATGAGAGGACAAGGTGTGGAAAGAGTTATGAAAAAACTCCAGGTTAATATCGAACTAGGACAATATTATGAAGCTCACCAGATGTATAGAACGCTTTATTTTCGGTAAGATGAGTATTTGCTAGGCCTATAAAATTATTTTTCTGTCTGCAGACGGAAGTACTGTTTAACATCTAAAAATAAGTTGTTTGTGCAATGTAGCTCTTAAATAGCTTTTATCATGTTCGAAACCTAAGCTATATTTGATTAAATTTTGATATTCTTCTGTATTACCTTTAATAGTTATACCAACATCTAATGTAATTATCATTTGAGATTTTTATTAGCAGCGTGTCTTTTGAAAATATTATTCATATTGGAATATCAATAAAGTGCCAAAGTTAAACATCAACTACATAATATTGATCATTAATCATCATCTACGAAAATTTTCAGTTTGATTATTTGTAATTTAACTAGCCTTTATAGCTTTATTAGTCACCGGTGTACATGCTATTAAATTGTTTTTATCTATAAATAAAAGCATTAATTTTTAAATTATGCATATACTATGTCTGTTGGCCTTTTTTAAATTTTTTTATATACGAATGCACAAAGGGTAATTTAAAGTGTTTATGAAATTTTTGGTTTATGTTTTATTGTAATTATAGTTCTTGTCAATAATGTAACAGGACTCTTGAATTATTTTGTTTTTAGCATTTTGGTCCACTTAGTCACATTTCAGCGACTGTAAAAAATTTCCAATAATTTATTAATAAAAATTCTTTGCAAAAAAAAAAAAAAAAAAACTGAAAATAACTAAAAGTTGAAATATTATAGAGAAAAAGTTATGAAAGTTAGCTAAAGCATATAACTAATATTCTTTCACAACTACAAGGTTGCCATTTGCTACTAAAATGCAACTTTTTGCCAGGGGCATGTAAAGAGAAAATTGCACCTGGAACAAAGTTTCAATTTGCTGCTCCTTTCTTCCCTAACTTAGCACTAAACTCCCAAAAACGATGTTGGTAATATAAATTTAGGGCCCCTTAAATTTCTGTGCCCGAGGCGACCCCCCCCCCCCCCTTTCTCCTCCCCTCCCTTATTTTTCATGTCACTGGCTATTTACTATTATTTTCAGTTCCAGGAGACTGACATTTTTTTTAGATGAAAATGACTCAAAAGCAACTAGGGTGGATACTCCAGTTTTGGCCATATTTAGCGAAAAGTTGAAATAGAAATTTTATAGTTTTTGATCAATTGAAGCATATTAAATCATAATAACAATTGGTACTTCTAGGTTATCCCGTCGACCAAAAAATTATCACCAAACTTTAAGATTAAATGCCAATAATGGATGATCGGGAATGTCATATTCAATGACATTAAATGCGATTCACGTGTTTAAAATGTCATTAAGTGATTTTTATTTTGACTTTTTATTAATATTTTTATTAATATTCTTCTAATTATTTGTTTTTTTGTTATTTAAAATAAAAATTATGTCAACATGTATAATTTGGCGATTTGTATAATTTGGCGAAATTGGTCGATGAGATAACCTAGAAGTACCTAATAATTTTCTTTAGTAAATTTAATTATCTTTCTATTATAATAATTTTCTATAGAATAATTTAGATTGTGATTTAAATAATTGCTTTCAATTTGTATCAGTTTTGGCCACCTCAATTATCATGTAGTTTAGCAAACAATTTAATTGATAATAAGTAAAATTAAAGCATCTTTATACTCAAACTCTATTTTACCATGCGTATATTTGTTTGCTGTATCAAAGACTTTTGTAATTTTTTTTATGAATTGATAAAAACATAGAATAAAATATACTTAAGTTGATTTTAACTGAAAATTTAAATAAAAAAACAAAAAAACATATTTGATTCATAAAAGAGACAAGAATGCTTATAGGACAAAAAAGTTTTTTTTAACATTTTATATATTTAACCAGTTTTATAACTTTCCATGAAAATAGGGCTGTTTTAAAATTAAAATACTTGAATCTTCACTGAAGAGTTATTTTTCTTGAAATCATTTTCTGATTTTGTCTTCATTTATGTTAGCTTGTATGGTGTCTAATTTGTGTGTTCTGCCTCTTTGCAAGTTATTTTAGAATGTGACTTCATTGGGGACCCCTGTATCATTTTATTTCATGTCTGGTCTTCCATCTTGAAATGAAGTTTCTATCTTGCCAGTTTCAACAATTGCATGGTTAGAATCTTAAAACTGTTCCATTTTTATAAGAAATAGTATTCTGACAATCCCTAAAATCTACTTTTCCAGTTGATTTTTAATTTCATTTCCTAGTATTTAGCTGCCCATCGGCCTGATCACTTGGAGTTTTCAGAGGTGTTCTTCAAACTTCAGATTTCCTTGCATGTATATGGATTAAAGTCTTAAAAAGACCCTCACAAAGGATAATCCTCTCCTTTTCGGTCCATATCCATCATGTAGATAATTGGCCGTCATAAACAGCACAACTGTAATACTTAGATCTCTTAAATCTACTAGTTGATGTTCAACATTATTAGAGAAAAGTAGTGCTAATTCTGCAAACTTGTGATGCAAAGTAGAACAAGGTACTTCAAATCTTAGCTATATTGCAGCTCTGACAATACATTTTGAATGGTCTTAATTTTACTTTTTATCTTAGAGCAATGTTCAATCTAGGCAATTTTTTAAGAGCACGGAATTGCCTTTTTTAAGCTTGGTAAATGAATCCTGTTTGTACCTAATAAAAATTTTCACAATATTTGAATCCGTGTTGCCTAAAATCTTGCACAAATTATGCAACTTCTTCATTAAAAAAAAAAAAAAAAAGGAAATCATTAAATTATGCTGTTATTTTATTGAACAAGTCATAAAATATTTCTAAATGTATTGCTAAAATTTCCACTATAATTAATCTTGTGGCCAAATGTACTCTTTTTGGGCACTCCATGGCCATAAACTGGTACACATAACAAATTTAAAGCAGCACCAGTTTTGGCCACCTCCCTTTAAGCTGTTAAAATAATTAATTCAAATGTAAAATTGCTATAGAGGGAAAGCTTACTTCATAAAATCTAATAGTGATTTGTTTTGGAACAAATAGTCCAAAAAGATTCTGAAAGCATGTTAGCTAAGCAAAATTCTTAATACATGTGAGCACATACTATAGTTTCACACATTTATTTATTATCATTTTTATTAATTATTATTATTTTGCAAGTCACATTTTATCAAAAAATAAACAAATGAGATTGGAAATAAGAGTGTTTGATTAAAGAGTAAGAATGCATATAATTTGTTAACATCAATTTACAGACTAAATAGTGGACAAACCAATCCAGTGTGCCCAAAACTGGAGCATCTACGTCTTTTTGAAAAAAAAAAAAAAAAAAAAATCTAGCTTTTCAAAAATAGATGCTGTAATATTTTTAGGAAATAGGAAATATGAAACAAAAATAAAAAACAGACAGAGCTACACCAAACACCTTTTTTCTTAACTAACCAATTCAGTTTCAGTAATTTTCCCTTAACTTCTTAAAAATGTTGCCACTGTGTTTCCTGGTGGAAAGCATGAGTAAAAGAAAAAACTTTTGATGTTGTGTTTGTGTAAAACATTATCCAAGACAAAGTATTCAAAATATCCCTTTTAAAACTTTGAAAGCCCAATTTTCTAATTCATTAGCTCTTTGATGCATTTGCTTTTTGTACCATGTTACATAATGACCAACAATCAGACCTTTGAAATTTATAGAAATTGAAGAATAAGAAAAGTATCAGATAATAATAATAAATCTTACCTTTTTTTTTTCTCGAGAGAAAGAGGAGGGGGTGAGATTTCATCTCAGGATGTGTATGAAAACAATAAATTTTGCAGAATGATTAATATCAGCATTTAAATATGAAACAGGAAGAAAGTTTGTAAAGGTACACTCATCCTGATTCTCCTCCTCCTGTTTTTTCCCCATTCAAAGTGGACAAGAAAGTTAAAAACTCCAAAAATTTTTAAAGACTTTGTTATGGCTTTTTTTTTTATGTGGTTAATTACAGGTAGGGAATAAAGGGATACTTTTTACAAAAGTAGGAGAATCAATTTTGCATGGTGCAGAAACAAAAATTAATATTTTTGGGAATATGCACCGCACCTCCAAAAATGCATCAAAATATTAAAAATTGTTATTTTTCATGTTTTGTGGCGATTTTTCTTTCTTTTTTTTTTTTTTCTTTTCCTCTTTTTTTTTTTTTTTTTTTTTTTTTTTTTTTTTTTACATTTATAAAAAGAATTTAATTTTAAACTGTTAGTAGAATATAGCATATTTTGCCCTTTTTATGATAAAAATTTAATTTGAATTCATGTAACCATTTTTTTTCTTTTTTTGTGAATTTTTATGAGATTTTTATCGTTTTTCCCTTTTTATGGAAATTTTTCAAGATTCTGAATGGAAATCTTTTATAAAGTATTAGTCTAGAACAATTATTATATTCTCTGTTATTTTCAATTTTTTTTTTTTTTTTTGTGTGTGTGTGTGTGTGTATGTATGAATGAATTTTTGCTTTTTTCATCATGTTTTAATCTCTCTCTTCCCCTCCCCTCCAAAAATAACAAACAATTGTTCAATAAATATTTCACGATTGGTGCTGAGTTTTTTATAGTTATAAAATGTACGAGTATTAATAATAAAAATTATTACTACTGTAATTACTAATTAGTATTAATATCTTGTGCCAATATAGTAAATTTTGTCCTCTTTCAATAAAGTTTAATCACATTCATCAGTGATTTTCAGTGAGATTTTGTGCGTTTTCTGTGGCAATTTTTGATATTTGTAAAAGGAATTAAATTTTTTAACATGACATTTTGTCCCTGTACGATTTTTGAATTTTTTGCGATTTCTTTTGCAATTTTTAAAGTTTTTGTTGTGATTCACAAATATATTTAAATTCAAGATATTTATTATAAAAGGGAACATGATTTTAAATTCTAAATCATTTGAGTACTTGTGCAAATTTTATTCCATAAGTGTAAAAACAATCCCAAGAATAAGTCAGAAAATTTTGCATCATTGAAAAAAAAAATTCAAGCAGCAAGCAGAAATAATGAATGGAAAATTAATCTAAAGCAAGACTTTTCTTTTCTTTACTGTAAAAAAAAGGGGAAAAAATTTATTTTTTATTAATTAACCGATAGTTTAAATTTTCAGCAATTGACAATAATAATAAATTAGGCTGTATACCAAATTTTTACCAAAATATTATAAGTTTTAAGAAAATTACAGATACTCATAAAAAAGCCCACTGTTTGATACATTGGATAAAAAAGGCCTTATTACCATGACATATCTGTTTAGCTCTGAGCCCGGGAGCAGAATCGGCACAACACTGCAACGCACATCGCAGATTCTTGGGAAGGTCTGCAGACTATTTTTCAACTATTAAAAATTTAGAAAATATTTAAAAATTCCGGTCGTAAATCCAAAAATCCAGACATAAAATGTATCGTGAATTTCGACACAGTCTTTGAAAAGAAATCAATTTTGTTACAAATCGCGAAAAACACGTAAATTTCAACAAAAATCGCAAAAAAAAAGTCAAATTTCTTCAAAAGATCACAAAAAAACGGCAAGCTTCTTCAAAACATCACAAAAAAATGGCAAATTTCTTCAAAAGATCATGAAAAAACGGCAGTTTTCATCAAAAATCACGAAAAAACAGTAAAATTCTTCTAAAGATCACAAAAAGGGCAAATTTCTTCAAAAAATCGCAAAAAAACAGAAATTTTTTTCTAAAGATCATGACAAAAAATCACAGAAGACGGCAAATTTCTTCAAAAGATGGCAAAAAACTGTCGTTTTCATTAAAAAAAAAATCACACAACAACAGTGAATTTTTTCAAAAAATTGTGAAAAAACAGCAAGTTTCTTTTAAAAAAACTCTTAAAATGAACATTTCTTCAAAAGATCAGGAAAAAACACCAAATTTCTTCAAGAGATCGTGGCAAAACAAAAGTTTTCGTCAAAAGATCAGGATAAATCTGCAAATTTCTTCAAAAGGTTGCGAAAAAACGGCAAACTTCTTCAAAAAATCACGAAAAAATGGTAAATCTCTTCAAGAGATCAGGGGAAAACGGAAGTTTTCGTCAAAAGATTGCAAAAAAAACAGCAGTTTTCATCAAAAAATCACGAAAAAGTGCAATTTTCGTCAAAATATCGTGAAAAAATGAAATCTCGTCAAAAGATCGTGAAAAACCCGCAAGTCTTGTCAAAGGCAAGCTTCCCTGCCCTCTTTCGGACAATACATGAGGTGTTAAAAAATATATATATACTTTTCTTTTATGTCTATCACAAATACTTGGGAGGTTTGAGTACATACAATGTAAAGCGAGAGATTTGTCTTTTAAGAGACTGTTTTTTAAGTTTGTGTTGCAGACTGCAGAAAAAAATTCTGCTGCTGACGCTCCAAGAACTCTGATGCCATTCAAATAAGTGTTTAATTGATAAATGTTTTGGTATGCAAAAAAGAAACAGTTTAAATAAAAAATATTTCGTGAATTAAAATGCTAGGTAAAGAGTAAGAGTATCTATTTGAAAAAAACAATTGCCTTTTTATACATCAATAATGCTTCATTTTTCATTAACATCTTCCTTTAATGTCCATTTGCGTTGTAATGAAAGCATAACTTTAAATTGTGAAATTCTAAAGGAATTTAGATACACATGTCATTCTTGGGCAATTTTAAAATTGAAATTGCAATCTGTATCGTTTATTTAAATGAGAGCATCTGCTTGGTAATGTTAATATAATGGAAGACATTTTTAAAAAATATCTAGCTGCACTTCAATATTTGTGATTTGTTTTGTTTTATTTTATTAATTATTATTATTATTTGCATTAGCTAATGGAAATCAGTCTTTACACAGGCCACTTTCTACTTTTTCGATTTCTTTTGCAGGTTTTTCCAAAGGGATTCTTTCACTTTCGAAACCAGTTCTGAAAGTAAAAGTATCCAAAAAACCTGTAAACAAAATCGAAAAATTCTATGTAGAAATTCCTGTTTTTTTCCATGATCCTTTGACGAAATACATGTTTTTCCACTGCCTTTGGGAAAATTCCCGTTTTTTCTGCAATTGAAAAAATTTGCTGGATTTTTTTTTTTTTTTTCATGATCTTTTAATGAAATACTTCTTCAATCTTCAGAGCAGATACTTTCTTTTCATATGACCTTTTGATGATTTTCATGACTTTTCTGAGATTCCTTCATAAAATTTGCTTTTTTCTGCAATCCTTTGATAAAATATGCATTTTTTTCAACAGTCCTTTGACAAAATTAGCATTTCCTCGCAGTCTTTTCCAAAATTCACGTTTTTTCTGTACCACAGTGATAAAACTTGCATTATGTCCCCTCCAGTCATTTGATAAAATTCCTGCTTTTTTGCAATCTTTAATAAAGCTGGCCATTTTTTCTGTGACCCTTTAATAAAATTTGTGTTTATCCCACTCCCCCCCCCCCCCCCTGTTTATTTAAAATTTCTGAAAAAAAAAGCTAAAGATAGTGGTCAGAGTTTAAGTATTTACAGTAAGGTGATTATTTTTATTTTGATCGAGAGAATGATTGAAAGCATGAATCTTTAAATTAAATTTAAAAGATTGTGGTAGTTTTATAATTACCTTCATGTTATAGATACGCCCCTTCAATCTCCAGACTTAAGTAATTGATAATTTAAAGTCTGTTAAAGGCTGTTAGGATAGCAAAAAAAGTTTACCAAACAAATATTATGCCTCAACTGATTAGTTTGAACAATAATTATATATCTGAGTTTTATTTTAAACTTTAATTTTTACTATTTATTGAAAATTTATTTTTGAAATGAAATTCAATGAAAAAAGACTTTGCTTTACTGTTTTTTGGATTTATATGTATCCTAAATGAATAATAATAAAAAAATATTGCTTAAAATATTTTCTTATTATTATAAATCAAATGATAAAAAAGTAAGTGTTTAAGTTTTTATTTGAGCCAGTGTACTTAATATGCAACTATTTTGCTACTACATTAGTGATGATGAGCTACTGTTTTTGGTATTGAGAGGATACTAAAGTAACTATTTGGAATGATAGCTCTTTAAAGTTAAAAAAATAGCCATAGAATGAGAAAAAGCATTTAACACATTAAAAAATTGGAAAGGACAAAATTTACTTCATTAAGCTAGAAGTTTAAAGCCGAATATAAAAAAAATCATTGCAAAGCATGCATGCACACACACAAAAAATTTCCTCGTATTTGGAAAATATTTATAAATTACCATAATACTCTCCATTTTAGTAATGTGGCGATTGGAGAACATTTTAATTTGTTTGCCATAACATCCAGATAAATCTTTCATCACTGAATATCGCAAAATTTGCCAATCAATTGCTAGTAAATATCAAGAAATTTGACAATAAGTTGCAAGAAAAAAAAAAAAAAAAAATCTAACTTTTTCACTTGTATGTGGAAAGTGGAAAAAAAACTGCAAATTCATTAATTTGTTGCAGAAAGAAACTTTCAAATCGGCCTCTCAGTCAGGGTTGGCGAGTTTTTGCTGAAGGTGGAAAAAACCTGGTAAAAACCGTCCCGGCAAAAATAGGTTTTTGCCAAAAAGGTGGCAAAAATAGGTTGTCTTTAAGTTTTTTCCCCAGGAAGAGAAAAAATATTTCACAAAAGAAAAAATAAACTGCATACTTAATTAAAAAATCAATATTATTCTAAATTTATTTTAACTTTTAAGTTAAATAAGTATAATTATGGACTTTATGAAAGAATACTAACTTATATATAAACTTCATTTATTCATGTTTATACAATTATTAATAATTCACATAAATAGAACTGCTGAGACTGAGAAAAGCATTTATGTTTATAGTTTATATATGTTAGAAATTCAAGGAAACTGTTATAGTAACCTAAATTTAATATAAAATTATATTTAAAGCAGAAAACTATTAAATTTCAAATTTTTCAGCAGTATCTTCCTCACAACCTAAATTTTGCTGTTTTAGCATGGCATAGCAGTAAACAAGTTTTGAAAGAGTATCTGTTGATAGCTTATTACGAATCTTAGTTAGCACAAATGAAATATTTGAAAAAAAATCTTTCAAAAGCAGCACTACTTGCTGGACACATTTGAAGGTGTGCTACTAATGAACAGAAGTTTTTTGAAATCGCACAAGCTTATTCAATTCTACACCAATTACATGCACTGACACTATTAATCACTTCTGCAAAATATGAGCTAGGAAAGAGTTTTTCTTTTAGCTCGAAATTAATAATATAAGATATAAAATCGGGATTGATTTTAGATAATCGTACTTTACAGCTTTCTTTTTGTTCATAATTTAGAAGTTCACATCTGTACTTTGGATGTAACAAATAGGCTACAAGATGACATGGCAAAATCGCTTGTTCAAATCTCTTTTTTAGTTTTGAAAAATGTGGTTTTAACTCTTCATTTTTCAAAAGATTTAGCCATACATGACAAGTATATGCTGTGGTGGGGGGAGGGAGAATATAGTACAAAAAGATAAAGTGACAACAGGCTACTTACTGAAAGTAAATCTAAATAACTTAACATTTTGTTCCTTTCTTGGAGTGTAAAAAGGACGGAAAAAATCTAGTTTCCTAATACGACATAAGTTTTTTAAATATATAATTTTCAATTTAATTTACTTATTTTATCTTTAACACGTTCGCTGTCGATAACTCCGCCTTCTGTGTTAAATGAATGGGAACTTCCCTCATTAGCTTTGAGCGGCAGCAAATGTGTTAACAAACTAGTTTCATCAGATAAATAGCTATAAAATAGTACTAAAGACTTAGATATTTAAATTTTTTAAATCTCATGACATAAAACAAAACTAAAAAAATTGTATAAAATCTTTTGATAATTAAAAATATATATATATATTAATGACTGATAAAATACTTTACTTACAGTGGTCTGTCTGAACTTCTCTCACTCTCACAGGGTCCTGCTTTTGTTAAATTGGGAAGTTTTTCTTGTCTTTGTGAAAATTCTAAACATAGTTTTGTGATTTTTAAATTATCAGTGTTTTCAGGTTCTACCTTTCTTATATAGAGAAGCTAAATAATATATTTTTTGGTGAGTTCAGTTGTTTATTAACAGGCTAGATTTTATTTTTAAATGATTAAATTTGTGAAAAGTTCAATTTGAAGGTGAAATGTCTATTTCAAAGACAAATAATTTTATGAAGGGTCCTGTTTGAGGTTAAATAATTTTGTGAAGGATCCTGTTTTAAGATAAATTATTTTATGAAGGGTTCTTTAAAGGACCTAAAATTTTCCCAGACTTAAGATTAAGAAAAATTAGGTATGCAATTTTTTATTTTGTTCTTAAATTCCTAAGACTGAATCCCACCTATTTAAAATATTTAAAGATTTAAAATATTTAATATTAATTAATTAGCAAACCAAATTAAAATATTTAATATCAATTAATTAGCAAATTAAATTAAAATATTTAACAGTACACTGTTAAATTTAATTGTTTATACCATTACTATCCTTATTAGCATGCAGATTTTATTACACATTAAAGACAAATAGGTTTTTTCCATTTTTCCCCTGGTTTTTTCCACTGTCCTGGCAAAAATGCCAACCCTACTCTCAGTCATGGAAAATGTTGCAAACATTTTCATTTGCTATCAAAAATAAATTTCAAAATTTGCTAATTAGTTACAGGAAAATATCATGGGATAACAATAGGTCGTGGGGCAAAAAAATATAAAATTTGTCAGTCAATAACTAGAAAATATCTCTAAACTAATCAATTGGCCATGTAAAAAAAAAAAAAAAAAAAAAAAAAAGTAAAATTTGGCTGCAAAAATTATCAATTGATTGGAGAAAAAAAAAATCTCAAAATCCATTAATCAATTGTGGCAGAAAACAAAAATTAATATAGCTTGTAATAATAATTTATTTTTTGACTGTATATGAAAAAGGTCTTTTGATCTGTGAAATTTCTTGTATAAAAAAAATGACATTTAGCTTTATAAGAGCTTAAATGTAATACTAAATTTAAGAATATGAAGGAAAAATCCAGGGCCGTAACTATAAACTTGGGAGCTCCAGGACAAAACCCCTGGAGGCTCCCGTGGTGGGGCAAATTGAATTTTTGCCCCGGGCACAGTTCTTTTCTCTTTTGCACACCGCTTGGCGGCGACGCAACTTTTGTCAATCTCACTAAAGCTAGCATAGGGGAGAAAAAACGGACTTCTGATTGGTTGAATACTTTTAAGAGCATTTTGTTTAGGTTCATTTTTGAGTTTATGTAACTTAATCATACGTTTCTGTTTAAAAACTTTCTGAAAGATGGAATTTGATATATTTTTTTTTTCGATTTTATGTATTTATTAATCGATAAAAAAAAGATTTTCTAGATTTTTAAAAAAAATGCTTTTTATATTATTCAGCTGATCAGAAGCCCATATTTTCTTCCTTATACTAGCTTCGGTGGGGTCGGAAAACATACTGAATTCCACATGCATTTCCAGAGTTTCCCCCAGAGGGTTTCAGGAGGGCGCTCCGCCCCTCCTGCCCTTTAGTTTCGAAAATAGTGCCCCTCTTGCCCCTCATCCAAAAACTAGCGCCCCTCTAGTCATTCATTCAAAAAAATAGCACCCTTCTTGCCCCACATTTGAAAAAATGCAGCACTCCAGCGATGATCCGAACGCGCTATAGTGCGTAAATTACGCAAAAAATCGCGACGGAACGCAAGAAATAGCCTCATACGTGTCCTGTGGGACGGATAATTTCGTGAAAAAATCACTAAAAAAGGCAAATTTCGTTAAAAATCGCGAAATAACGATTAATTTCCAGCAAGATTCGCAAATTTCGTCACAAAACTTCACAAAACGGCATATTTTCTCAAAAGATCGTGGGAAAACGACAAATTTCTTCCAAAAATCTCGATAAAATGGGGAATTTGGTCAAATGAATTGCCAAAAAAAGGCAACTTTCGTCAACAAATAGCGATAAAACGACAGATTTCGTTTACAGGAAAAAAAGACGGAAATTTCATCCAAAAATCGCAATAAAACGGAAAATTCTGTGAAAAACTGCTGTTTTTGCGATCTTTTAATAAAATTTGACTTTTTTTCGCGATTTTTTTAGCAAACTATGCCGTTATTTGTGATCTTTTAACAAAATCTGCTGTTTTTTGCGATCTTTTAACAAAATTGACTGTTTTTTCGTGATATTTTAACAATATTTGCAGTTTTTTTGCTATCTTTTAACAAAATTAACCTTTTTTTGAATTTTTTGATGAAATTTCTGTTTTTTCACGACTTTTTGTACAGCTAGATTCTAGATTAAACTCTATAAAAGTGCCCTTAAAAATGAAAAAGTACCCTTAAAAATGTAAAAAGTGCCCTTTTCAGAACAGTAGCGCCCTGCCCTTTTTTAAACCTAAGTGAAACTCTGCATTTTAAATAAATTATACCATTTTTATCTCTGGATGAAAGGAAATTTTAAGGACATTGCTGTATCTTATATATTTCACTCTTGCCTTATGCTCACTAATTGTACCAGTAATAGTTGGCTGGTACATTTTTTTTTTAAATTTATGATTAAAGTTTATGTGGGTGTCAAGAAAGATTGAAACATTATAGCCAATTACTTTAAAAATATAGGACAAAATTAGTACTCGCCACTAGGTGAGTAATACTGCAAATTTAGAATCTGACTTCGCTGCCATCAAGCAGACTTTCTCCACCCCACCAACACATTGGCACTCTCTGATTGCTTTAATAAGACATCCGGAGTTTTGAAATCTCAGCCAAAGCAAAGAATCTCTACACTTACCAGTCTTGATGATATTAGATCCTACTTATTTTTAAGTAAAAATAAAATATCCAAGAAAGATGTGGAATTATCTTTAAAATTCAAATACTTAAAATTTAAATTACAATTTCTTTGTTTTATACAATGCATTACTATATATTTAAATATAGTTTATAACTTATAATTTTATCTGCAGTATTAATTACTAATTCATATTTTTCCATTCAGAGGAATGCCAGTTTTTTTAACCAAATATTTGTAACTTTGTTACTCACTAGCCGCTAAATAAAGGGAAAAAAATCATTTTGACCTATATTTGAAAAGTGGCTACTAACTTTTAAAAAGTGGCCACTAATGAAACTGGGTCTACCAGCCACTGGCTACTAATCGAATTTCCCAGTTTTCACCTATAACACATTCTACTTAACATTCTGCTGTCTGCTCTAGAGCTTCTTTTGCATGCGAAGCGTATGGAGTGTATTGACGGACATGAAAAAACATATACTCTGGCACTTCAATTTATTTTATTACTAACTTTTAGCTAGGTGCTGAGTATTTTATAAGAAGCTAGACTAGAAACTAAAATCAATAGTTTTTTTAACCATGAGTTTGAGGCCCCTAAGTGTTGGAGGCCCTGGGGCAATGTCTCGGTTGCCCCAGTAGTAGTTATGGCCCTAGAAAAATCAACAATATAGAAACATCAAGAGGAAAGACTACAATGTGCTAAAAATATTATTTGACAATGACTGGAAATAAGTTATATTTCCTAATAGAAAAAAAAAAATCAGTTGTTTGAAGATGAGAGGAAAGAAAATTATATATACTGATTAAGAAAAAAAAAAAAAAAAATTGTTATTGGATTTTCATTGTCAGTAGAAACAAACTCTTAAGATTTCCTGAAGAAGAAAAAAAAATATATTAATTTTGATGACCCAGATGGCTAAAAATACTTCTTTCATGATCTCAGGAAATTTTTTTTTAAATGCCTTAATTATCAAATATTCATAAGATCTTAGAATTTTCCTCATGTTTAAAAAAGGGGCAGAGCATGACTGGTGGAAAAGGGTAGATTTTAGATAAGGACCCCTGCTCTTCATTAGTCAGGCTGAAATTCCCCTCTCTATTGTGAAACCAATGGGCTTGGAATGTATCTACTATTTATTTCTCTTGAGGAAGAAAAAAAAAATCTGTTTTTCTTGTATGCTCTTCTTGTAGAATGTTTTTTCTTTTTCATTGGACAAAATATTTTTTAAATGCATTGTTTGTTTTACTTAAAGTGTTCAAATTTTACTACACCTTGCCTGCTTTACTTAGATTTTAACATGTAAAATATAAAATTAAATATGTTTTATAAACCTTTTAGCAAATAAAGTAAGGAATTCTTCAAGAAGAGCAAGCAGAAAACATAAGGTAAAATTTTAATTTTCTGAAGCTAAATTTGAAAAATACCCAGATGCATTCCAAACCCATAGATTGATAATTAGAAAGAGAATTTTATGTCCTGACTAGGCCTGGGCCTTAAATCGATATAAAGCTTACATCGAAAATTGCAATTTAGCCATTGCCTTATGTCGTGATTTAGTCTGTCTTAAATCGTGATTTAGCCATTGGTTTTAAATCAATTTAAAATAAATTAATGATTCAGAACTGACATCAGAAAATTCAGTTATCTACTTTGGTGTATATACTGCTTGTATTTCAAACTAGTGTTAAATCGATTTAGCAATTTAAGCAAACTTTGCAAGCACAATGCTTTCCAATTTAGGAAAAAGGCAATGTAAGAAAAAGATGATTTAGGGAAAACAGAGCATATTGGTGTTGAATCGATTTAGTAGGATCCGATTTAAACACTCATCACAAGCCTCAATGTTTTCCAATTTAAGAAACACATTGCTAGCTGGTGTTAAATTGATTTAGTAGGATATGATTTAATACAGGTGAAAATTAGCAGCAATCACTTGGCATGTGGTTATTAAAGATGTAAAAGAGGCAATTAAAAAATTGACCTTCGATTGCCACCCTAATCCTCATTCACCAAACGGCGACTAAAAATCTATTTTCAGTCACTAAGTGAAATGCAGTTTTTTCCTGGAAATATACATCTCTACATTGATTACATCTAATTAAAAAAGCGGTTATTTCTTTTTCCTACTGGATGCAAACAGATTTCAATGACATAGCTGTATTTTCAATATTTCGGTTTTCTTGCCAAGTTTTTTTATCGTGTTCAGTTGGATTATTTTTTCAAGAAATACAGTTTTATTTTGCAAAATATGTTCATCAGCTTTGATTCCACATGCATTTCAAGATTGATCATCGATGATCGATCGCCACCTAGTCATCACTCACCAAGTGACTATTTAAAAAAATAATTACTGATTGCCAAGTGAAATACAGTTTTTTCATCAAAATATGCATATCTACATTGATTACATCTAATTAGAAAAGTGTTTTCTTCTTTTTCCTACCACGGGATGCAAACAGATTTCAATGACATAATTGTATTTTCAATATTTCATTTTTTTGCAGAATACTTTTACCGTGTTCAGTTGAATTATTTTTTCAAAAAAAAGTTTCATTTTGCAAAATATATTCATCAGCTTTGATTCCACATGCATTTCAAATAATTTGTTAGCTATCAATTCTACTCGCCAAGTGGCGATTTAAAAATCTATTTTCAATTGCCAAGTGAAATGCAGTTTTTTTCATGGAAATATGCATTTCTACATTGATTACATCTAATTAAAAAAGCGGTTATTTCTTCTTCCTACTGGATGCAAACAGATTTCAATGACATAGCTGTATTTTCAATATTTTGGTTTTTTTGCCAAGTTTTTTTATTTATTTCAGTTAGATATTTTTTTCAAGAAATACAGTTTTATTTTGCAAAATATATTTATCAGCTTTGAATCCACATGCATTTCAAGTAATTTATTGGTCATTGATTGCCACACTAGTCATCACTCGCCAAGTGATGATTTAAAAAAAAATCTATTACTGATCGCCAAGTGATGATTTAAAAAAAAATCTTTTACTGGTTGCCAAGTGAAATACAGTTTTTTTTCATTGAAATTTGCATCTCTAAATTGATTACATTTAATTATGGAACTGGCTAATTCTTTTTCCTATTGGATGCAAACAGATTTCAGTGACTTATTTGTATGCTCGCTCTGCCCCTCCTGCTCTTTAGTTTGAAAAATAGCGCCCCTCTTGCCCCTCATCCAAAAACTAGTGCCCCTCTTGCCATTCATTCAAAAAATTAGCGCCCTTCTTGCCCCACATTTGAAAAAACGCAGCCCTCCTGCGATGATCCGAACACGCTATAGCGCATAAATTATCCAAAAAATCGGCAACGGAATGCCAAAAATTGCCTCATACGGATCCCGTGGGACGGGTAATTTCGTCAAAAAATCGCTTACAAATGGCAAGTTTCATTAAAAAATCGCGAAATAACGATTAATTTCCAGCAAGATTCGCAAAAAATGGCTAATTTCGTCACGAAATTTCACAAAACGGCAGATTTCCTCAAAAGATCGAGGAAAAACGACAAGTTTCTTCCAAAAATCGCAATAAAATGCAGAATTTTGTCAAATGCATCGCAAGAAATGGCAACTTCCGTCAAAAACAGCGATAAAACGGCAGATTTCGGCAAAAGATTTACGAAAAAATGACAAATTTCGTCCAAAAATCGCAATAAAATGGAAAATTCCGTGAAAAGTTCTGTTTTTTCGAGATATTTGTCGTTTTTTTCGTGATTTTTTAGCTAAATATGCCGTTTTTTGTTATCTTATAACAAAAACTGCTGTTTTTGTGATCTTTTAATAAAATTTCCCATTTTTTGCGATTTTTTTTTTTTTTAAACAAAATTTGGCATTTTTTCGCGATTTCTTAACAAAATATGGCATTATTTGCAATCTTTTAACAAAATCTGCTGTTTTTTTGCGATTTTTTAATAAAATTTGCCATTTTTTCGCGATTTTTTCATGAAATTGGTCGTTATTTCGTGAACTTTTACCAATATCTCTCGTTTTTTCGTGATCTTTCAACAAAATTTACCTTTTTTCTTTTTTTTCAATTTTTTGATGAAATTTCTATTTTTTTCACGACTTTTTGAACCACTAGATTTTAGATTCAACTCTATAAAAGTGCCCTGAAAAATGAAAAAGTGCCCTGAAAAATGTAAAAAGTGCCCTTTTCAGAACAGTAGTGCCCTGCCCTTTTTTAAACCTGGGGGAAACTGTATTTTCAATATTTCGTTTTTTTGACATGTGCTTTTAGTGTATTCAGTTTGATTGCTTTTTCAAGAAATATAGCTTTACTTTGCAAAATATATTCATCAACTTTGATTCCACATGCATTTCAAATAACTTATTCCTTTTTTCACACTGGATGCAAATGGATTCTGTTGCATGCTTAGTAGTTGAATTATTTTTTTCTCTAAGAATATTTTAATTCTCAATTTTAATTCCCAAGTTTAATCATGCTAAATTACACTCAGGGCCATTGCTAAGGGGCCACTATGGGCGGCTCAGCCCTCCCTAAAATATTTTGAGCCTCCCCTGTAAAAGATTCCAAGGTCACTAAATGAATTTATGTTCTGAAAATCCAAATGAAATTCTGTTTAAAAATCTAATTCAGTTTTGAAGCCCTTTCAGAGTTTTGCAGAAATACTAAATTGTATCTAAAATAAGTAATTTAACACTTCCTCATCCTATTTGTACATATGAAGCTAACATGATATTTAATTTTACAACAGGTACACACTCAAAATTTTCATCATATACTTTTCTTAGTATAAAATGAAGTTATTACAACAGTTTAATAAGAAACATAGTACAGTCGAACCCCGTTATAGCGAACCCGGTTTATAACGAACGAAAATTTTGGTCCCGCCGTTTTCCTATTGTATTTAATGTTATTTTATCCTTTTATAGTGAACCTCTGGAATCTTAAGAATGAGTTATAAGGAACTTTTTGTCTATTCGACCATGATTTTTTTTTTCTTATTTTGCTTTTCCGTTGATGTGAAAAAAGGTTTTCAACTCTAATTTTATATATATGTTGCAGCCAATATCTGAAATTGGCCAATTCCCGAATTGGCCAGCAACATTAAAAAATGACTGGCCATTTCTAGAATTGGCCAGCCAATTCACAAACTGGCCAGATGCAATTGGCCAATTCGCGAAATAGATATAAGCACTCGGCTTAATCCTTTCTAACATAGTTGAAAGTGTCTATGAATTCAAATATTCTAGATGTCTGCATGATCTAACTCAAGTAAAGTTTCCGGTTAATTTGTAATTGTCATCATATTTCGTTTATCAATTTCGATATTGAAAGGGAATTGTGTACTATTTTTGGTTAATTTAGTTGAGTACACAAAAATATTTCGTTTCAATATAATCAATGGGAAACTTTTTTACTGTACATTTTAATGTTACATTATCTTAATTACAAAAAAAGGTACCTATGCATCATAGTTCGGATGTTGGCCAAGGCTTCCCGGCCAGTTCGCGAATTGGCCGGCCAAAACCCGAAATACGCTATTCTTTTCATGTATTTCGGGGCTTGGCCAATTCGGGTATTGGCCAGCCAGTTCTAGAATTGGCCAGGCTCCGGGTATTGGCTGCAACATATATATATATATACATATAAAAAAATGCATGTCGGCTACTAAAACACGGTGCAAATTAACGATAAGTCTTTTTATTTAAAAGTAGTAAGGCTGGCATTCTTTCTCTTTTATGGTAGCTATTCTGCAGGTGTGATCACGCCCACCCATCAGTTATTTTCCATTACTCCTGTCATAGCAATTCAATAATGCATTTAAGATAACTTATTTAACTACTGTATTTAAGACTAATTCGAGGTATGGTAGGCAGCATTGAAAAAAATCTTCTTTGAAGCAAGCAATAATCAAAAGCTTTTTTCCTTAAATTATACTCTTTGGAGTTCACAAGATGATGAAAAAAAGTAAAATTTAAATGATAAAAAAGTAAACAAACAAAATAAAAATAAAACAATTTTTAATAATTAGTGTTAGTCATCCTAAGCCTGGATAAAGTGTTAAGATTTTAGTATAGTCAGGAGCATTCCTTAAAATGTTTGCTCATTTATCCAAACATTTATCCGAACTAGGGTTGGTCTTGAATGTTTAAATAATCAGCATTTTGCTATATTTCATTTTGTCTTCCTTTTTAGTTAATTTATTTGGTATTGTGCCAGTTTAATTTAATCAATTTTAGTCAATTTAATTCATTAATGATCATATCTAATAGAATGTACGTTTTTTTGTTAATACATCATTATTGAACATATTATTAGGTAGTTATATACATATTTTGTAAACTCTAACATTTTTTAATGGTTCGGATATAGCGAACAAAATCTTCGGTCTGTTGAAGTTCGCTATAACAGGGTTCGACTGTATCTACAATGTGAATATGCACTAATCTATCTTTCTGTGTCAGAGAAAAAAAAAATATTGAGCCCCCCCTCCCCTATTGATCACTTCTAGCTATGGCCCTGATTACACTCACCAGCAGTGGTGTATTTAGGGGATGAGCTTATGCCCCCCCCGGAAATTTTGTGTTTTTAATGGTCAAAAAGTTCAATGTCTCTCCTCCCCCTCGGAGCTACTGAAATCCTTCCCGCAGAAAAGTGTCTGAAGACAACACTGCATTTATTTATTAATTAAAATCCAAAAAACATTCTATTATGTTTTATTTATTAATGATTCACTATTTATGCCTAAGGGGGGGGGGGGGGGATAGTCTTAAAGTTCAAATTTGCAGGTTTGAGCCTTAAATCGACTTTATGCTTACACTAGAAATTAGATTTAACTATTGGTCTTGAATAGATACATCGGACGTCACGATTTAGTTAAATCATGATGTAGTCGATGTAAGAGAGAGACGATTTAGGGAGAACAGAAGTCTAGATACGCTACTGCTAGCAATAATGCCAACCGCATATGATATGTGTAGTGTATTAATAACTTATTTATTCATCCCCCCCAAGCCACAGAAATCCGTCTTGGAGTTAAAATTCAAATTTGCAGGTCTGAGCCTTAAATCGATTGGAAATCTGATACATTGGAAATCTGATTTAACTATTGGTTTTGAATAGATACATTGGACGTCGCGATTTAGTTAAATCACGATGTAAGAGAAAGACGATTTAGGGAAAACAGATGTCTAGATATGCTACTGCTAGCACAGATGTCAACTACAGGTGATGTGTGTAGTGTGTTACTAACACATTTATTCAGGGGTGCCCCAACGGAAATTATGTGTTTTTTAATGGTCAAAAAGTGCATCTAAAATCTACTCTTGCACATGCTTTCTTGTTTGGAAAAAAAAAAAGTTGAAGTATTGTTGTTGTCTATAGTCTTTTCAGTAAGAAAAGCACTTGATTTTCATTGACCATCACAGCTTAGTTGGGTGTTTCTATAATAATACATAGTAGATTTTTTAGTTGCTTGTAGTTTTTCATACTGCATCTGAGGATTGTTTCAGCTCCCAGTCCAGGATGATAAGCGATATAAGTTTCTCAAAGCGAAAATGAAACGGGTAAAACAAGATAAGATTGTAGCAGATGTGATTTCAATGTTAACTATCGAGGGTGACTATCAAGGTCAAGCGTTTCTAAAAAGAAAGAAAGGAAAAAAAAAAAAGAAATTTAGTCAAAGTATATACATTTTACAACTCCGAAAAATTCTTAGGAAACTTTAAATCTCAGAGTTTATGCTAATAATACAGTCTCTCTATAATAAATTTCTCTTGAAATAGACTGGAAATTACTATTGTAAGATAATAACATTATATATTCCTGAAGCAAAACTCAAAATGATCTGTTTAATGAAAGATGGTGCTTGAGATTATCACAAAAAGACAAAAAATTTCAATCATCTTGATTTCCATACCTTTTTATTTTTTGGTCAAATGATCTTATATTTTGAGTATATTTTTCATTTATTTTTAATATTTTAATAATTTATCAGATTATTCA
This sequence comes from Maratus speculifer, assembly GCA_964019185.1. Taxonomy (NCBI): domain Eukaryota; kingdom Metazoa; phylum Arthropoda; class Arachnida; order Araneae; family Salticidae; genus Maratus; species Maratus speculifer. The sequence continues at coordinate 309,370,790 of OZ025292.1, read as the reverse complement.
AATTTTATTAAAGACTAATTATAATTAGTTTGTAACATCATATTCTATATGTTTAAATTATAACTAGAACTAGCGTTCGCGATGGGATATATATTTGAGCTATATGTATAAAGATATTGGGATATATATATAACAGAATTCCTAGCATCATGGAAGGTCAGGGAATTTTAAAGTAGTCATGGAAAGTCAAGGAAATTTCAAAATATACAGGAAAAGGTCAAAGAATTCGCAAATATTTTCCCAAAATACTTTAAGAAAAAAAGAAAAAGGATGCAAAATTTATCAAATAGGATCTTGGAAAAAAATCATAATATTCATCAAACAATCAAGAAAGAAAGAAAGAAAAAATTGAGAAATTTGAAGAGCGATCACAGAAAAATGTCTAATTTTGACAAAGGATTGCGAAAATCCAAAATAAATTTTGTTGTATGCCTGTTTGGTCAGGGAGTTTTTTGAGTGGTCGGGTTAAATCTGGGAGTTTTTTTTTTGCAATTTGGTCAGAGAATTTGCCAGTCATGTTTTACTGCGAATCCTGTATAAGGGTTCATCAGTTAAATGCATATTTAAGCATAGGTCTATCAAAAGTATATATGTATATTTCAAGTCAATCATACTGTATTTACCTTTAATAACAATGGACCTCATCATAAAGGGCAAAATTAGCACTAGCCATTGGCCACAGGGCCAGTAAATAAGAAAAAGTGGCCAGTGAAAAACTGTATCAATGGCCACCTTGTGGCTACTTTTTTTTTTAATAAGGAAAGGATATAATTTACCTACATTTCATCACAGATTCTACTTTTTTAGGTTTCAAAATATTTATATTAACATATTTATTTGGGCTATTCAGTTTTAGATTAATATTTATAGAAATTTTACTATTTAATATTTTTTAAATAAAAAAGTGGCCACTTGAAAAACTAGTCTTACTGGCCAATGGCCGCTAATGAAATTTCTCAATTTTGCCCTATACCTCATCAATCTTATGTCCCTGAATGATGAATGAGCATAATTGGTTATGTAAATCGGTGCTGTTACCTTAGCAATCTGCATATTAATTTTCATACTTAAGATCTTATTATTTTTCTCTTCTAATTTCTGTTAAGTTGCAAATATTTTTTTTTTTTATAAAGTATATGTATATTTAGATTACTCTTTAATTTTATTTTGTTTTTAATATACAACCTCTGAAAATGCACATACATTTATATATGTATATTTATATTTAGATATCTGTCACAAAAGAAATATGATGAATTAATGTCTCTCTTATATGATGGAGCAGTACTGTTTTTATCACATAATCAGGTAATATTTTCTAAGCATTTTATTTTATAAAAGAATTTAATTAACTTGTTCACTGCTAATAAGATAGCTGAAGTTTGGGCTGTAATTTTCAATTTATGTATGCATTTTTTTTTTTTTTTTTTTTGTACATGTATATGCTTATATTCAGTATAACCTTGAATATCTGGCATCTTCGCGATTGAGACTAACAAGGAAGGTCTCCATTGGGGGCATACTCAGAATTTTTTGAAAAAAAATACGAATTAAACTACTCATGTAGGTAATAAAGGATCAGTGAAAATTAGCGGCGGAATTACATTATTAGATATGTAAAAAAATAAAATAGTTTGGAATAATTGGCGTGAAAAGCTGAAAGCAACGCGGGATTTGGCGAGCACTGCATTTCCTCATCAAAAGCAGACGATTTTAACGAATCCGAAAATTGATTTTAATTGACTTCACTGTGAAAAGTCTGCAGCATTTACTGCAACGTCACTCCACTACTTTTATAGAATATCTTTCTTCTGACCAATGAGAATGCTCCATAGCACGGTGAATTGACCGTTTTCTATAAAAGCGGTGGAGTGACGCTGCAGAAAATGATACAGATTTTTAGCAGTGTTGTAGCTTGTGTAACACTGTTAAAAATCTGCTGAATTCTGCTGCAACGCACTCCACCGCTTGTATATAATATCTCTATTCCAACCAATGAGAAAGCTCCATTTCATGGCCAAGTAACTGTTTTCTATACAAGCAAGGGAGTGCGTTGCAACAAAATGCAGCAGGTTTTTAACAGTGTATTTTTCAATTTCTAACAATTTTAATCAACTTAAATTGTGTTTTAAATGATAAAATATATTAATTTCATTTTGTTATAAGTACATATAAACGTATATGACAAAATTACACTTAAAGTAAAGTAAAAATGCAAAACTAAAATTACTTAAACTAAACTTATTTAAATAAATTGAACATAAAGTTTTTTCTTTAAAAAGTATTCGAAGTGTAAAAGCGTATTTTTCAAAGTTTCGTTTTTCGCCAACTGTAGATAAATCGCCAAATAAACAAAATTTTTATTATTTTTTTATGGACGTTATAAGGAGGTTCCGCCGAATTTTTTTTTATAAACATATATAACTATATGAGAAGAACTTTCTGTAATTTTTTCAGATTTTTCTGAGTATGCCCGTATGGAGACCTTCCTTGTAAGTCAGATTTTTTAAAATCCAGGATTTCTGAAAGAATATCAAAAGTAACTCTGATATTCTTAATAGTGACTTATACAATTTAATACATAGCCAAGGTAATATTTATATGAAAAAAAAATGCTTTTATTTTTATTTTCTGTTATAAAAAAAAAAAATTGTAACAAACAGTGAAATCATATATTATGTAGTTTCAAAAACATCAATGTCAATTTTATTTGCTTCAATTTTTTTGCCTGTTCTTATCAGGTTTCTCTTGGATTTTATACAAGTGAAGAACATATATTAATTTTTCACTCAAATTCATGCATTTTTTCAGTTGCTCTTTTTCTTTTGTCATGAGTCTCGTGCTAGCTTCTCTGAACTGCTAGCAGTGCTATCAGTTCTATTTAGGACAGTATCTGCAATCTCACTTTCTGCTAATTTATCGCTTTTGATCCCAAAGTTTTTAATACATAAACAATGATTATTTTTCTTTCTCCAGTTAATTGCAAGTGTAAAAAAAAGGGGGAAATTATATTGATATCAGCATTTTAAAGATTTGATTTTCAAAGTTATATTGCATGTCATATTATTATAATTATATCCTATCAGACTTTCTTATTGAATGAATGATTCCAGAAATATACTCATTATGATACTATAGCAACTAACAATTGCCACAAGTTTTTTCAATTGATTTATTTCTTTATTTTTAATGTTACTGCTGCACTGCCAAATGAAAAGAAAGCGACATGTTAAAATACATATTTCTTGTAAAAAAAAGAGAATAATCATATTTTTGAAAATAAAAAATAGTAAAATTAAGTGAAAAAGATTTAGAATTTAAGATAGGTAATTATTAAAATATGTTTGTAAATTTTCCTGTGATTTAATAGTTATTATTTATTTCAGTTTCATTTTTTACACTAAAAAATTACTTCTGAGTTGGTAAAATAGCTTTTATAAAACATGGGGATTTTATCCAATCAAAGTTTAAAATTTTTTAATGTTGTCTGCAGATTACATGAAACCTGAGAATTCAGCTCCTTAAAAAAACACAGGGAAAAGTTTTTAGCAATTTCTGTTAGAATACGAGTGTTTCAAGTTTGAAATACATCAAAGAAAAATATTAATGCCACATTACCAAATAAAAATAAATTGACACGTTAAAGATATGTATTTATTGAATATGAAAAAAAGAATAATAGTATTTTTTAAAATAAAAAGAAGTAAAATGAAGTGAAAATTTTGAATAAATTTAAGATGAGTAATTATTAAAGTACTCTTGTAGGTTTTCCTGTGATTTAATAGTTATTACAAAGAGTTATATATGGTTAGGCAAGCAGCCATTAATCATTAAATTCAATATTATTATTAAATCATGAATAATTTAATGAATGCATTTACAACTAAAATAAATCCTTTTTTTCCTTAATCAGACAAATTGAGTTATAAAATATGACATTTAATATACAATTAAGATTAATCTCGGGCCCTAGCAGGTCAGCTAGTTTAAACTAAATTCTGTAATGCAAAAATCCCCAGAGATCTTAGCTTACAGAGCCTATCTCTGTTTTCTTGACCATGGTCCCTGGGCTGCTGCCCACATATAATCAGATTGTCAGCTAAAGCTGCTGTCAGATTCACCAACTTACATTAACAATACAATACAACTCATTAGCCATACAACTTGGATTATACACCTTTATATACCTTTATTATATACCTTTACAATAACAGTACTTGTACTCATTGGTTGTTTTCATTTTGGTTTTTGGAATATTCTTAAAAGTGTCACACATTTTTTTAACTTTTACATGGAAGCTCGAACAACAGAACCAGTGGTTTAGCTAGAATTACAATGGGAAACACTTGGGGCAGATATAAATGGTGTCACCCTTAAACATCATGATTTTATCCCCCCCCCCCTCCAATCTGTCATACATTTTCAATTACAATTATACGTTATTATAATAAATAACCATATCATTCCTTATTTACTTTTTGTTCTCCTGCATACAAAAACCACAGGAGCGGCACATCACTCATCTCATAGTCTGCATAAGTCAATGCAGCGTCTCCATGTAGAAGAAAAGTCTTTCTTTTAAAGTTTGCATTTCGCTACCCACTCGTTGGATAGGTTGGTTTTTGTTCCGTGATGCTTGTCTTATTTAGACACCCCATTCTGTATAAAATATCACATTCTCAAAGGATAGAAAATTAACTCTGATACATCTTGCGCTAAATATTTCACTGCTTATTACTTTTAGGTTTCTAACTGAAATTATTCTATTTATCCATACGTTTAAAAATAGCTTTCTCCCCTAAACTTCAATGTGGGAAACAATTTGCGAGGTAGTTCTCGGTGTATACCAACTCAGCCTATAATGTTTTTGGCAGATTCATCTAGTGTGGCAAAGTTCTTACACTCATCCTCAGTAGTTCCTCAATAAGAGGGGAGAAACAAATGAATTATGATTCGAGGGGAAAAGTTTCATTAGTCATTTATTGAACTGCTGAAAAGTCCAACAAAGGCCAAATGCTAACAAACTAGAAATAGTACTAAGTAAGCAATATCTTTCAAAGGAACTTCATATTGAGACAGCTCAAACATTAAGTTATGAATGTTTTAGCATATTTCTCCCTAGTAAATAAAATCTTTAACAGACTTAATGTAATTTTTTATAAGTAAATAAGATGTGTTAAGAGTTTTAATGACAATGTAGAAAAACTTAACATTTTTCAAGGAAAAAGTTTTGATTTTTTGAACATGAAATGTGCATGTAAAATTAAAATGACCCATATAGTGGATTTATTTTATGTCAATGTTGATATTCACTATGTCATGTTAACAAAAGTTTACATTTTGCAAAACAAACTTTGAAAGCTGCATGAAATCAACTGTGCGTTCTCTTTTATGATTTTTGGATTTGCCTTTTGAATTGTTTTGTAAACATTGTAATTTAGAGGATATTTAAATATATGCTGCAAAATTTTAACTTTTTTTATTTTAGCTTAAATTTTACTATCGTATTTGCATCCTTTTACTGAGTTTTTTTAATTCCTCTCTAGCACAACAGTGGTTCAGATTTAGCCATACTATTTGTTAATGTTTTGAATGAATCTCAAGCACCTGTAACTGAAGATCACATGGGTAAAAATTATTTTTATATAATTTGTTGTTTTGTATCTTGTATAATTAATGTATTTCTTTCTTAAGATTTTAAAACTGTTAAAATTCATTTACTTAAAAATTTTATTTTCATTCAGAAGTATTTTTTATAGCATTAGTGGAATGTTTAGTGATTATCATCTAATTCAGTTCTGCCATTATGCTGCTCACAAATTCCATAAAGTTTTTTTAAGTTTCTCTCAGTGACCATTAATTGTGTCCTGTGAAATATAAAATATTGATCGTTATTGAATTCATAAATTGTTAATGTTTTATATGCTGCATGCTAATTAAAACTATTTATCATAGTTTTCTATAATTTTACAGGGAAGCTTATATCCATTTTGTCATTAAAGTATAATGAGAATCCATTTTAGAAGATGCTTTGTTTTAAAATTACAATGTTTTTTTTTTTTTCCCTGCTAAAGTAAGAAGCTATATATATATATATATATATATATATATATATATATATATCTGACTTTTCTCTTGTGATAGCATTTGTAACTAAATATATACACTACTGGCTAATAAAATTTATTCACCAAAAAGGTAGTATGCCACACGTGTGAAATTTGCATGATAGATAGAACATGCTGTGATCTGCAAATGATTAGATTTTCAGCATATTCATGCAAAATAGGCATTGGCAATATTCGGCATTCGGTATTCGGTCAAAATCACTATTCGGTGCATCTCTAGTTTTGATGAGTGTATGACAGTCATGCAGAACACTGTGCAGCATCTCATCAGTCCATTGTCACTAACTGCTGATATGTATGCATGGCTTTAAGGAATTATGCAACTATGTCATAAATTCTGAGTCAAGGAATGGATCATTTGCAAGACAGAAAATATCTGCAAAAATAGTTCATTGTTTGTTGCAGCATGAACTGTTACCACAGCAACCATCGCTTTAGCTACTCTTGAGATTGCATTGCAGACAGTAATGCGTTTCATGGTCTGATCAATGACAATTCAAGTTATGTAAACAGCATCATGATAGTCGCATCTCTGTGGTAACAACGTGTGGAGTGCACATTGTCAGCTTGCATTCAACATCATCATACTGGCTCATCACCTTAAATTATGGTATTTGATGTCATTGCATACACCTCAATCACCTTTTGCTCGCACTGCCAACAATTTGAACAGCAGTCATTATATTTCTGAGGTATTACAGGCTGTAGTTCTACCAGGGTGGGGCTAGTGAGTGCTTTAGCCTTTTGGTTGGTAGGCCTCCCCACCTGGCTGACCTTGTGGTTTAACCATATCTTTAACATTACCATAACTCAATTGAGTAGGATAGTGCATGACCACATCTTGTCCATACTGTTCTGATTTTTCTTGATACATGTTTGGTTGTTATACTGATCAGATTCTCTTGATATCTCACCAATTGAAAATTTCAAGTCATGGTTGTTGAGCAACTGGCATGCCACCATTCACTATGCATTGAAGTTGATGAACTGTAGCATATTGTTGAAATTTCATGGACTGCTATACCTAATTATCATTTTGTTTTTTGCATTCTTTCCTGGTATAATAGTTTTCATGACCAGCAGTGTATATAAGGCTTGCTATAATCTCAACCAAGTTGTTAGCCATCTGTTTCAAAATGATGACCATAAAATATTTAAGGGTGTATTTAAAGATTTCAAACTTAAATAATAATAATAATAATAGAATTTTTATTAATCTTTAGTATGATGATTCCAGGGTATTTTTTTTTTTTTTTTTTATCTCTGTTGCAAAAAATTGATGTGAAATATAACAGTTTGACATTCTGAGTTGACTGATATTTTGCGACAAGATACTAAATAAAAAATAAAAGAACTATTATATAATTGTATTTATTCACTGCTAATTTAAGTCTTAGTGAACATGATTTCTTGAAAATTAAATTCTAGTGTTGTAGCTATTTTTGTAACCTTCATATGCTCAAAACTACATAGTCATATCATAAATTAATGTCATATTTAAAGGAAGAAAATGTTAATATTCATAAAATACTCCCACAGACACATGTGTGTACATACATACATATTAATATCCAACAGTATCAAGTTTTTTCTAAGTCAGGCAATACAGTAAATTCCTGATTATCTCACCTAATATGGCAGAAAACTAGGCCAAATAACAAACAAGCTGGATAAGTCAGAATTCTATGAATATTTACTCTCTTTCTGTCCACTCCTAATTTAATGGGATTTTAAAAACTCATATACTTTAACCTCCTCAGTCCCAAGACAAATTTTGCGTGTCACTACAGAAACCAGTTTAAAATTATAAGATATCTCCAAAGATGCACCAATCTATATATCAATGATTCTAATATCCATACATTTATTTAAAAAGTCTCTCTAGATGTAGTTTTAATAATTCTAGAAACATTTAACCTCTTGGGGGACGAGCGACACGTATACGTGCCGCAAAAAGGCTTAAAAATCCTTTGTTTATACCCACCGGTAAAATTATACTATAAAATTATCCTTATTCAGTTGGAGCATTTTCTCGATTTAACAAGGAATAAATTTCTACTTTTAAAACTGGTGACAAAACATTAAAAATTTCGTAAAAAGCTTCCGTCGCGAAGGGGTTAAATTAAAGTATGTTTCTTAGTGTCACCTCCAGGCAATGTCAGGACTGAGGAGCATAAGATAAAATTTTATATGTAAATTACATATAGTTTAAAAATAAGCAAAACATTAACATAAAACGTTAGCCTATTTTGTAAAAAAAAAAAAAGGAGAGTAAATCTTATTTTACAGTTTATTAATAAATGGTTGCATAAAAGATGAGTCAAAATTTAGTTTGTTACTTTCAAAGTTCTTAATAGATGGCTGGTTCTCCCTGTTAGTCCTCTTCCATGCCGTAATGTCGCTTTATTTATGCAAGCAGATAATATCTGCTGGCGTTGTTTCTTTATGCTGTCTAACTTGCCTCAATTGTCTTGAATCCTTCTGAATGTGGGATGAGATTTTTCCTCTTCCTTCTCTTTTTCTTCTGGTATTTTACCCTATCATCATTTCTACAATATTGTTGTAAGTTAATTCATTAACTTCATTTGTCATCAATTCTGTAATGTCCTCTACATCGATATTGTCAGAGAGCAATATATTTTTCAACAACAAAAATAGCTTATCATTTTCATCTTCCTTTTCAGTTTCCCACATGGGTTTATGTCCAAAAAAATGTTCAAACACCTTGTAGTTACCACTGGTTCCCATGGAATGTGTACCTACCCAATAAATTGATCTATCTGCCCACCCAACTTCAGTTAATTTAATTCATAATTATTTTTTTTTATTGTTTAATCATTGAAATGAAATGTGATTTTTTTTTAACATTCTCAAAATAATTTTATTTGAACAATAGTAAGGACAACCATTAAACTTACAGGACTAGTGGAAATTCCTTCAGCAGATGTATAATTAAAATTTTCTCAAACAAATTACCTGCATATTTTCCCATCTGTTTTGATGACTTGAATTGGTAAAGCACTTATATTAATAATTCAGATAGAGCTTGGTGCAATGCAATGGAATTCAAAAATGAGCAACATTAAAAAGCACCAAATATATTATATAAGCAGCAGACCGGTTTCGGTAGCATTTAGCGTACCGTCGTCAGTGCTAGAAGAGGTAGAAATTTGCTTATATATATAGTAGAGATGGGGAAATTGAAGACAACCAGTAGGATGGCAGAGGACTGCAAGTAATGGCCAATAGGAGAATGCACATGGAAAGGGAACGAAGGAGAGAGAAAAAGGTCAAAGGGAGCGGGGAAAAAAAAAAAAATTACAAAGTTTTAATGTAATATTTCCAGCAATTCGATAGAGGGGGGGGGGGATAGCGAATTCACAATTTGTCAAAATTTTTATAAATGTGAAATACTTCATGGAAGTTCAGTTCATGAATAAAAGTAGGTTTGGAAATAGTCAATGAAAATAATTTCCAAACTTACTCCCATTCATGAACTTAACATCCTTGAAGCATTTCATATTTATTAAAATGTTGACAAAATTGTCAATTGTGAATTCGCTATCCCTCCTCTATCGAATTGCTGGAAATATTATATTTAAAATCTCTATTTTGTAACTATTATTATTATTATTATTATTATTATTTTGCTCCTTTTGAGCTTTTTCTCTCTCCTTTGGTCCCTGCTGGACAGAACTGAGCTCCTGTAACGGAAATCTTTATTTCGACATGTTAGCATAACCCAAATCCTAGAATGAATTATGTTAGTCACTCCTAATCACTTTAATTCAGAGTATTCATAGTGTAAACTCATGCATTTTTTTACATCTAATACAAAAATAACAGTGATCGTTCGTTTCAATCCTGGTTAATCCCTTCGATATGAGTGAGGCAACTGCCTTCATTACCAAATTGTGTTGTGAATATTTTTGAAGACGGAATTAACTTATGGATCGTAAATAAAACATAACTCTAAATTAGATCATAATAGAATTAAATAAAGTAAGACTCATGTTCGAAAAGATACTAACAATTCTTTAACAACTAACATATAAATTTATTTACAATTATCTTACAAATTGTTGGTGCGTCATAAGACACATTATTTTCAATATAGATAACACAAAAAAAAAAACAAAATAAAACACTATTAATTCTACTTGTGTAATTATTGTTTTTAATACTATGATTGAATACCAATTGGAGCGTGCAGAACCCCCTACTTGGCATTTTGCCCTACACATTTTGGGAAACAATATAAATTATAAGAAAACCGTACCTTCATATTCTTTTGTGCCCCGCACTCAGTTAAGGCTCGCATTCGAAAACATCACAGGCGGTCACACATCAATACTGGCGGACATCACATTCGGATCCTCGGCTATCACACATCATTACTGGCGGACATCATTTTCGGATCACAGGCTATCACACATCATTACTGGCGGACATCATTTTCGGATCACAGGCTATCACACATCATTACTGGCGGACACCATTTTTGGATCACAGGCTATCACACATCATCAGTGGCGGACTTCCCATTCGGATCATCGGCGATGTTGGTAGGTCTTCCTTGGAATTAATCACGTTTTTCTTCTAACACATCTTCGCCTCTCGGAGCGAACTTTTCATCTCAACTTTTTTGAGAAAAAAAAAAAAAAGTCTATATTCTTTTTTTCTTTTTTTTATGGCGGGCGTGGCTAATCAATCTGCCCGAAAAAAATGACCATTCAGTCTCTCGCCCGGCCTGTTCCTGAAAAAAGATTCGTTGGCTCCTTCTTCGAGCGTGGGGGGCTGGCCCCTCTTGTCTGCAACGCACTCCCAGCCGGAAAAATGACCGGTAGCCTCAACTAGAGAAACGTGTGGGGTCTCGCTTAATTGGCTTGTAAATCTACCAATAAACCATTCTTGACGTAAATGTCAAGCGATTGTTACGCGAGAGCCCAACTGGTGCCTTCTAGATACCATCTGAGATAGGGGTCTGCCTTGCTCCTGACATGAATAGCGTTAAACATACACTAGTATTTACAACCACTATACAAAAACATCAAAGGATACAATATGTATAATATACCATTTATATATATGTATCTATAAATCACGGAAGATTGCTGGATGCTTATGTTTCCAGCATCTCCCCCCCCAACTAAATGAAAAAAAAAGAAATAAACAGACAAAAGAGTACTTTTTTTTTTTTTTTTTTTTTTTTTATAAGTGTTCGGCGATCCTGAAAGATCAATCACTGTTTCAAAGTCTGTTTGTGATTGAACACTTGCAACACCACCAGTTGTCTACTTCTGTACATCACAATCTAGAATGATCATCGTAGAATGCCTAGATTTTTTTTTTTTTTTTTGTCCATGTCTGTAAAGAAAGTTCAGGTTACGTACACAATGATTCGCAGTCTCTGATTGTATCGCTCCTGGTTTATCTCCCCTGCTGGGAGGTTGTTGATGTGTGAGGATTCTTCTTCTGCGTTATGCATCCATACTTATATTGTTCCCATAATTTTGCCTAAAATCGCGAGTTTCCGAAATAATAAAGCAATGAGAATATATATACATATATATATATATATATGTATTTTATTTATTTATTTATTTAAAAGCTGTTATTATGTCCAAAACTAGTTACTGAAATAGTTTAAGAACACATTTCTGACTCATTTTTCCATTTACAAGTATGGCTGTTATCATAACGTACAAACCAATGCATCACCATATTTATATGCTACACTATAATCTTTTTTTATATATGATACACATTTTATACCATTCACATTATCTCAATATAAAATCAATACACACAATTATTTATATTTACAATTTCGTTGTGCAGGCTGATTTTCACCCTTAGCACTATTCCAAAACTTATAGTAAGTGCTGTTGTTTCTGTTTCATTCCTTATACATATTGAAAAATTAATCTTACAAGACCAATTTTACCCTTTTTCTTTATATAACATTTTTACATATAATATAACCTGTCCACTCAAAAAAAGGTCCCAATTTCTAAAATTTTATGTCATTCTGATGACCGCGGAAACCATATACTTCAATAAAATTTTGTTAGTAGTCAAACTCTCCAAGTAATCCATTGTGTAAGCCTTATAAGCATTTTGTTATGTGCTGATATAAAGAAATTTTTTATTTATTTATTTATTTCATTTTATTTTATTTTATTTTATTTTTTATTTATTTTTTATTATAATTATTTTTTTTTTTTTTTTTTAACTAATTTGAAACTGAAACAGGGAGGGAAAAACAAAAAGCTACCACATTTATTGATTTATTTATTTATTTTATCCTACCAATGCTACCTTATGTCTCCTTATTACTTATATAATCCTTATTATTATACCCCTTTTATTATATATCCGTTTTTTTTTTATTTTTTTTTATCGCTATTATTAATGTATTTACTTCCAAACCCTTTTACCCAATTTCGAAATCTATCCTTCTCGGAGCAAATAAAAACAATGATAGTTCACGACCCTGCATGCCTTGGCCAAGTAAATCAAAATCTTCTGCCCGCAAAAGAATTTATTACATGTAAAGTCCCAAAACCCCCAATGTTGGTTGCCCCGCCAAAGATAAAGTTATGCAAAAGTTTTTTTTTTTTTTTTTTTTTTTTTTTGTATGGCTCTGAAAAGGGCCTTTTTTTTTTTTTTTTTTTTAAACTAAGTTCCCTTTTCATCTTTAAATATAAAGAGGTATTATCTCCCTGTGTCGCCCAAACAAAACTACTTTTGAAAGAAGTAATTATTAATATTATTGTTATAATTTTATTTCAAAATGTTCAATGAATCTGACTATCTAAGCTATCTATACATTCACTCAATAATTAATCTTAAGAGGAAATGCGTTCATCCACCTTATCTTGTATAAATTTGCCTATCCACCGTAATACTTATTTATTTTATTTTTTTTCCATGTATGGCTCTGAAAAAAGCCTTTTTTTTTTTTTTTTTTTTTTTAATTAAGTCTTTGTGACAGTCTTGTACAAGCCAATCCTCCGTAACCTATATATCTAAGTAAGAGTGCCCTTACCTAATCCTCAATATTCTGTTCCGAGTCTGATTCATTTAACTCGCCCTTAGTTTTTCTGGCATTCCTCATCGTAGCCTTGGGTGCAAAAAGAAATTGTATGTGTCGATGTATTGTTGGCCCATTTATTTTGTCTTTCAGACGGAGCACATAATTATTGTGTCGAACAACTTTTACTACCACAAAAGGCCCTTCAAAACGAGGGTGTAAAGCCCTAGGCTTGCCAATTACTTTTGCGTACACTTCTTGACCCACGTCTAACTTTTTAACTTCCTGAAGATCATTTTCTTTGATATATTCCGCCATAATTTTTTGTTGGTTAGCTATGGCTTGCCGGTGAACTGCCCTCATATGTTCTATCCTATTTTTGACGAACGCTTGAGTGCACGTTAAATCCGGAGCACTTAATACCGTAAATTGATTTTTAATTTCTCTACCAAAGAATAATTTTGAAGGAGAATAACCTAGTGCTCGATGGATCGTGGTATTATAATTAAGTTTAAAATATTCGAGTCTGGTGTCCCACTCAAGAGTGGAATTGGACATTGCCATCAAGGATGCCTTAATCGATTTATTAATGATTTCAGCCAGACCATTCCCACAAGGTTTGTAGACGCTTGTCGGGTGTAGATCTATATTTAGTGTCTTCAAATATTCTTTAAAAAGCGCACTGCGAAAATATTGTGCGTTGTCTGTAACTATTTCGGAACACAAGCCGTAGGCTCCGAAGTACCTATTTAAAACGTTCAAGATAGTTTGGGACTCCACATTTCGTAAAGGGACTGCTTCTAAAAATCTAGAGCCTGCGTCTATGATAGTCAGAATGAAGCAATTTTTCCTGAGGGTCATGGGTAATTTACCTATTATATCCATTTGTAGACTTGCTCCGATTTGTAAATTTCTTTCCATTTTTTCAAGTGGTACTTTAATTGTCTGGTGCTGCTTACTGCAATTACATCTTATGCAATTCGTGTAATAATTTTTTATATCTTGGTACATTCCGTACCAGAATAAACGAGTTTTGACAGTTTCGTATGTTTTTCTAAAACCAAAGTGGGGTCCATGTGCCTCCGCCATAACCGTAAACTTAAGCTCGTCCGGTACGATTATTAATTCTGGATATTTCCCGTTTTGTTTTAATACCAGCGTTTTATTCTCGTTTAAATTATACTTTTTTGTTATTCTGTTGTTTTTTTTTGACTCAACCTTTTTTATAATTGTGATTAATTTTTCATCCTCATATTGCTTGGCTCTAATGTTCTCTTCACTCAAGTTAAGATTTACTTTGAATAAGTTATTCTGTAACTCGTTGCTACTAGTAATATTATTTACTAAGTTTCTAGACAAAAAATCCGAAGGATTAATTTTCCCTTCGATGTACTCAATATTGTAGTCATAGTCGCTGAGATTTAAAATCCATCTAGCCACTATATCCGACTGCATTTCAATTTTCAGCGGATATGTGAGAGCTTTGTTATCCGTTAAAATAGTAAATTTCCGCCCTAACAGCATGTGTTTAAAATGCATAACTGCGTCATGAATAGCCAATAATTCGAACTTCAAGCTTGGGTAAGCCGTTTCTGACTGCTTAAGTTTTCTACCGTAAAATTCAATAGGGACTAAGTATCCATTATCTTCCTGCGCAAGGACACCTGATATTGCTTTCTTTGAACCATCAGTTATTAAAAAGAACTCCCTATCAAATTTTGGCGGTTTAAGGGTAGGGTTGCTCACGATTGCCTCTTGTATATTTAAAAATGCTTGTTCCGTCTCCTCAGTCCATTTAAATTTTACATTTTGTTTAGTCAATTCGACTAGAGGATTGACAATATCGGCATAATTTTGAATAAGAGTTCTGAAATAATTTGCCAAACCTAAAAGTGACTTGACCCCCTTTTTATTTTTAGGTCTAGTTAATCGTTGTACCTTCCCCACGTTTTTTTCTGATGGGGCATATCCGTTTTTATTAACTTTGAAACCCAAAAATTCAATTTCCGGTTTACATATTTGCACCTTAGAGGGTTCAACTGTTAAATTGTGATCAATTAGAGTTTCCAAAACTTCCTTTAACAACTGTGCCATTCCCTCCGGGCTGTCTTCGGCCAAAACCACATCATCTATAAAATATCCTACTTTGTCCTTAGGAAAGTGTCCCAGGACCCTTTCCATAAGTTCAGCGAATTTTGTACTACTTAATTTAAGCCCAAAATTTAGGCAGCACGGGGCGTACTTCCCACACTCCGTCACAAATGCTAATTTGCGACGATCCTCCGGGCGTAACATAATTTGGAAAAAAGCCGAATGCAAATCTAATGTTGTATAAAATTTTTTTCCACTAATTGCCTGTAAAACATCTTTTACGTCCGGTACCGGATATGGAAACCCCTCTAAAATCTCGTTTAACGTCCTGTAATCCACCGCCATTCTATAGCGAACCAAGTTTTTTTCCGTACCTTTTTTTTTTACAAATAATACCGGAAATGCATAATCTGAATCTGATTTTTCGATTATTTTCGCTTCTAACAGTTTTCGTAGTTCCTCCTGCGCATACTGCTTAACTGCCTGGGGCGTCTTATATGGTTTATGCTGAATGGGAAAATTGTGGTTTAATTGTATTTTGGGCACTACCAATGAAGATTGTCCCAAAGATTTGTAAGACTTCGAAAAAGCATGTGCATGACTCATCAATAAGTCTTCTATCATTTGCTTAAAATCCCCTGTTAAATGATCTAAATTAAAATCTGATCTATCAAGCTCCGCTTCTCTCAAAGCCCTAACTTCTTGCAAATCCAGGTTATTAATTTGATAGATTTCTCCATCTTCAATCTCATTAGGCTTTAAATTATTCTTACTCACAAAATCCGAACTGATAAGTGCGATCCTAGTATCCGTTCTAATTATAATCTTATCTTCTGTATTGTTTGTTACAATTAAATTAATTTTATTAGTGACTGGTACTTCATGAATTGAACATTCCGTAATTAAATTTTTAAATTCCTCTGTTGGTTCAATTAAAATCAGCTGATTAGGCTGGACTGCCTCAGGACATCTCAATGATATTATTTTCGTTTGTCCTGGGTGTAAATGTGTTTCTTTCTCTATACACGCAAATATTTCATTTCCTTTAAAATGACATTTAATTTTATTTGTGTGCACTGCCTTGGTGATATTTTTCATTTCCGACCCCCTTTTATTTACACTATTTACACTAACCATTTCCTTATTCATAACCTGCGGTTCCAGGGCAATTTCCGTATTTTTTAATTTTAGTGTTTTCTTATCAAAATTTAAAATCATTCTATTTTTTTTCAAGAAATCAAAACCTAGTAACATTTTATAGTCCCCTTGAAAATTATGAGATGTAACATAAAATGTTCCTGTCACAAACTCATTGTTAATTTTAAATGTAATTTTTATACATTGCCGAAAAGGTATGACTGAGTTATCGAATGTGTGGATTGTTACCCTATTCGCCAAGTATTTAATTTTTGCATCCGTTTGTTTGAGCGCCTCTAAAACCTCCGGTGATAAAAGCGAAACTGCGGCCCCGCTATCCAGCAACGTGTCAACTTTTAACCCAAAAATCTGTAATGCAATGATGGGAAGTTTATCCTTTTCCGCTGAATTCACACTAGCAATCACGAACTTATTCCCCCTTATCGGGAATCTACCGGGGTCTTTCTTATGACTATTATTTACAACTGCAGATTCCCTTAAAAGTTTCCCGAATTCGACTTTCTTTTCCCTTTGTGTCTGTCCGAAACATCTCTCTTATTTTCTTTTTCCTGAATTGAATTTCTATTTCTGTCATGCTGCGGTTCATCCCTGGAATAGTCATTTCGCCCTCTCCTATGTTCATCCGATTGTTTACGATTTCCATAATATGCATCGTAGCGTGCAACCCCTGATCTGTCCTCTCTGTTATTATAGCTTCTATCCGAAAAATCCCTATTCCATGGAGAACTATGATTGAAATTTTCATAAAAATTTTCAAATCTATTACAATCCTGGTAATTTCTATCCCTGTGAAATCTGTCATAATTAAAATCACTATACA
The DNA here is from genome assembly GCA_964019185.1 of Maratus speculifer. Lineage (NCBI taxonomy): Eukaryota > Metazoa > Arthropoda > Arachnida > Araneae > Salticidae > Maratus > Maratus speculifer. The sequence continues at coordinate 309,353,557 of OZ025292.1, read as the reverse complement.
TTTGTGCACTGGGAAAACAATTTTGTGATACTGGCGCTGCAAATCCATAGCCTTCCATCGCCCTGTAATTATTCGCACCAAAACTCTTATTTGCAAAATTTCTCTGTCCCTGGTTCCGAAATTTAGTATTTGAATTTTTCAAATTGTACCAACATTCGGAAATGTCATGCCGATTCGTATTACAGATTTCACATCGTTTTTCTTTCAAATTATCTTCCCTAACTTGGGTTTTCGTTTTTAATTTCAACTCGTTGACCTGAGCAGTTAATTCTGCTATGGCCGTAGCCTGCTCTTTATTTAATTGTAATAAATTCGTACAAAAATCCTCATTTTCTTTGCTTGTATTGGCTGTTACCGCATTAATCTGATCTAAAACTGTCGATTTATACGCGGCTTCGATCGTCTAAGCTTTTTCGCACAATTTCCCAAAATCTTTAATGTCTAATTTTCGCAATTCCAACGCAATATTTGGCGATATTGCCTCCAAAAATTTATTGGCTTTTATTAAATCGAATAGTTTATTAGCTCCCACCTCCGTTGCCTGGCCAGAAGCACCTAAATACATTGATGCGGCCTTGTTAAAAATTTCTATAAAATCTTTCATGTTTTGATTTGGGAGTTGCTTAATTGAGTTAAAATTTATCTGTGCTTCGATAAAAGAATCTTTTTTCTGAAACAATTCCACGATTTTTCTTTTAAACTCTGTATAATTCTTTTCCTCATTTAGCGTCTGGTCAGATACTAATTTCTCACGGGCCATACCCACAAATTTAGCTTTTAATATCTGTAATTTAAAATCCTCTTCTACGTGGACCCGATCCAATAATTCATCGAATTCTTTCAAATAAAATAACACATTGCTAATCTTTTTTACGTCAAAGGGAACAATCAATGATAACATTTGCGACAAATTCGGTTTTAACGGGTCGTCCATTTTAATCTCTAACGTTTTAGATTTCAATTTTGATTTATTTCTTGTTACTACCCCTGGCTTAGATTGATTTTGTAAACTTTTCCTTCCTCTTCTCCTCGGCATATATTGTCCTAATTGACATTCATTACCCTTATATTATATATTTTTACACAAATAACTTTGCAATACTTAACTCCTGAATAAAATTTACTATCACACACACACAAGAAAATATAAATATATATATATACACTGTCCCTCAATACCAAAATACAATCAAATTCAAAATAAATGTATAAAGTACACATAGAAAATCAGTACCAAATTATTAATTTTCTAAACTGCCCTTTCTTCGTCTTATTATTATTATTTTATTTCATTTGTAATACTACTCCCGCTGTTTTCTTTTGCGGCATAAAATTGGTCTTATAAATTCACATAAAATACTTCTTTTTTTGTTCAATAACATAGAAAATGCCATGTACCCCCAAAATATAATCCTTGCAATAAAATACCACACATAAATTCAATGAGATGCAAAATCTATTTTAAAATTCTTTCAAATTTTTCAAATATGTCATATAATTTGAAATCTTATTTCATAATATTACTCTTAAAACCTTTCCACACACAATTATAAGATTGACTGTTTCCAATTTAAAACACAATATCATCAGTATAATCATACTTAAACATATGTATTTATTTTTAGTATAACACATCAAAAAATAGCCATTTTGGACGAATGAGTCAGAAACGTTGTAGCACACTCCATTGGCACCAAGTTTTACTTTTAAAATTTAATTTAACATTAAAAACCATGAATAGCGCGTAGAATTTTGAGTAAAACTAACTCTATAAATTACTATTAACTTTTTATACCAAAAACAATATTATTAACCTCCGGAACTGATCCGAAAAGGTCACGGTACCAGATAGGATTCTAGGGGCCTATGCTGGACAGAACTGAGCTCCTGTAACGGAAATCTTTATTTCGACATGTTAGCATAACCCAAATCCTAGAATGAATTATGTTAGTCACTCCTAATCACTTTAATTCAGAGTATTCATAGTGTAAACTCATGCATTTTTTTACATCTAATACAAAAATAACAGTGATCGTTCGTTTCAATCCTGGTTAATCCCTTCGATATGAGTGAGGCAACTGCCTTCATTACCAAATTGCGTTGTGAATATTTTTGAAGACGGAATTAACTTATGGATCGTAAATAAAACATAACTCTAAATTAGATCATAATAGAATTAAATAAAGTAAGACTCATGTTCGAAAAGATACTAACAATTCTTTAACAACTAACATATAAATTTATTTACAATTATCTTACAAATTGTTGGTGCGTCATAAGACACATTATTTTCAATATAGATAACACAAAAAAAAAACAAAATAAAACACTATTAATTCTACTTGTGTAATTATTGTTTTTAATACTATGATTGAATACCAATTGGAGCGTGCAGAACCCCCTACTTGGCATTTTGCCCTACACATTTTGGGAAACAATATAAATTATAAGAAAACCGTACCTTCATATTCTTTTGTGCCCCGCACTCAGTTAAGGCTCGCATTCGAAAACATCACAGGCGGTCACACATCAATACTGGCGGACATCACATTCGGATCCTCGGCTATCACACATCATTACTGGCGGACATCATTTTCGGATCACAGGCTATCACACATCATTACTGGCGGACATCATTTTCGGATCACAGGCTATCACACATCATTACTGGCGGACACCATTTTTGGATCACAGGCTATCACACATCATCAGTGGCGGACTTCCCATTCGGATCATCGGCGATGTTGGTAGGTCTTCCTTGGAATTAATCACGTTTTTCTTCTAACACATCTTCGCCTCTCGGAGCGAACTTTTCATCTCAACTTTTTTGAGGAAAAAAAAAAAAAAGTCTATATTCTTTTTTTCTTTTTTTTATGGCGGGCGTGGCTAATCAATCTGCCCGAAAAAAATGACCATTCAGTCTCTCGCCCGGCCTGTTCCTGAAAAAAGATTCGTTGGCTCCTTCTTCGAGCGTGGGGGGCTGGCCCCTCTTGTCTGCAACGCACTCCCAGCCGGAAAAATGACCGGTAGCCTCAACTAGAGAAACGTGTGGGGTCTCGCTTAATTGGCTTGTAAATCTACCAATAAACCATTCTTGACGTAAATGTCAAGCGATTGTTACGCGAGAGCCCAACTGATGCCTTCTAGATACCATCTGAGATAGGGGTCTGCCTTGCTCCTGACATGAATAGCGTTAAACATACACTAGTATTTACAACCACTATACAAAAACATCAAAGGATACAATATGTATAATATACCATTTATATATATGTATCTATAAATCACGGAAGATTGCTGGATGCTTATGTTTCCAGCAGTCCCTTTCTAAGTGCATTCTCCTATTGGCTTTTACTTACAGTCCTCTGCCATCCTATTGGTTGCCTTCAATCTGTCGTCTCTATATATATGAGTAAATTTCTACCTCTTCTAGCACTGAAAACGGTGCACTAAATGCTACCGAAACTGGTCTGCTGCTTACATAATATATTTGGTGCTTTTTAATGTTACTCATTCTTTTGTATTCCAAAGCACTTATATGACTAAAATAAATGTTTCTTGGCATTCAGTTTTTCCTTTTTCAATAGTTAGCAATTCTAATGTTATATAAAATAAATATAAATGTACTTATAAAGAACATAAATAATACAACTAAAAAATGTTTATAAAATTATAATTATGCTGTATATTTACTTTAAGCAGAGACCTTTTTGGGCATTTTTTTCCAATCCAAAGTAGGGGGATCAGCTTAAGGGGGAAAGTATAAGAAACTCTCAAAAGTTGATGTTTTTGAATGAAAAGAAAAATATTTTTAAACATCTATGATGTTTTTAATGCTCTATTCTTTTACAATGGAATGGGTTACTAATCCTTATTCATTATCCAAATCGTTGTCAGAAATTTCAAGCAACTTGTTAAAATCACTTGCATTCATTAGGTATCAGTATGGGTATCATCAGCGCTGAGGCGTAGCCTAAGAAAAGGTCTAAATGCTCTGAATACCCTAATTTATACTTAATCAGAGACTTTTTTACGATTAATATAGATGAAGAAAGCTTTACAATAATTCTGGTATTCTGAGCCTTTGTATTTCCCACCCCACTATGCCAGTATCTAATTCCTTATGATCCAAATCACTGTCTTGGCATCTCCAGTTTCATACATCTTATTATTTATGGAAAATTTTTTGTAAGGTAAAATGATCATTTCTTTTGGTAGTTGAAGCCAAAAATATGATATTTGGTTTTTATGAAAGAACAACTCTTAACAGAATTAACAGGGCCCAATTAAGCAGATTTTGTAGCACACCCCAGACAAAATAGAAGCAAAAAATAATTTTGGAGAGTACATTTTTTTCTCTATTATCTATTACAAAAAAGTACAGACTTTTCATTTGCTGAATTTTTCCTCAATTTTTTGTTAATATCATCTTGTATACAAAAGTGATTCCAATTTTGGATGATTTTTCATTGAAAAGTTGTATACTCGGCTTATACATGGATTGGTTTATGCACACAAATATATGGTAATAATTTAAAAATTTGCTTAGGAAAAACATTTCAAATTATCTTTACTAATTCTCTCCTCTTTCTCTCTCTCCGCACACATACACACTAAGGAACGAAAATTGTGTTATTTTATTCTAAAAATTTTGATTTTGCCCAATATTTTTAAATAGTTGGTGCTACTGGCAATTATTATATTTGGAATTGCCCAGTAACAAACAAATCCTTTCCTTTTCAGTATTGATGTTGCACAAATAATGCTTGCTTAATTTCTTTATATTTATCAGTATGTTTTTTCCAAGAGCATGCAAAGAAACTGCGCCGGGGCAAAGTTTCAATTTGGCACCCCCTCCTCAACTTTTTCTTGTAGCTGGCCAACAAATATGACTTTGGTAACATAAATTTGACACCGCTTAAATGTCCGTGCTCGGGTGACTGCACCCTTTGCTCCCCCCTCCCCCCTTTTTCCACATTACTGGGTTTTTCTTTCTTTCATTCTACTTTTATTGGCTTGGGCACCACATCATTTTTCAATTTTTGCTCTGCTTTTCTTCCTATTGCCTATTGTACTTTTACCAATTGCTGACTCTGAAGTAATAATTTTTGTCATTCCCTCCTACTACAGTTAATTTATAGTGCTTAGGTTTTCATCTATAGTCACTGTAACCATTTTTTGTTTATCATCCATTTTATTAATCTTCAATAAATAAACACAAAGCACACTAAAAATTATGTGAATGTAACAAGAAACAGCAGCAAATATCATTTGCCCTTTTTTATATCCAAAGCATAAAACGGACTATCAAGTCTCAAATCCCTTCATTACTGTCTATCATTGCTTTGTTGTTGCATTCTGGAATCCTGCCGTCTCGGCCGCTTGCAAGATTTCTCTTTTTTACTAGGCAGGATTGTCAGAAGTTTACTGTACTTGACAATTTATTACCAAATCTGGCTCCAAAATAATTAATCAGATATGAAGTCAACTTGGTAATGATTCATTTCTTGAAATTTTCATTTAAATTTAGTATTGATGAAAACTGAGAATATTCTCAATTGGGTTCTATACACTTTAGTTTGCATATTTTTGAGTAAAATTAACTGAATACTTAAGAAGAAGAAGAATTGGGAAGCTTCTTTTTTTCCTACTGCAAGCTAGAAAGACTTTTTTTAAAATGAGGGATTTTGCCTATATGTTCTTATGACCACCAATGTAAAAAGTATATGTAATCCGATGACACATTTTGCATTTCAATCGCTACTGCAGTCAGATACTATTGTTACATGTTTCTAATTATGTTAATAATAGCATCCACCTCAATTACTTCTCACCGACCGAGGTGCAAACCTGCTAAATGAAAAGTTGGACCAGCTTGATCTAGATTGTTGAAAAATAAACTCAGACTCTAAAATTTTAATTCATTTACTATTATTTTTTTTTTTTTAAATCTGCTTATTAAAAAAAAAAAAAAAAACTTCTGTGTTTTATTTTACAAAGCGAAAAAAATACTTACTTTTTTATTCAGAACTTGTAAAATTAAACTTTTACTCTCTTTGTTAGTTGTTTAATTAGACTTTTTCATTTATTTATTTAAACACTTGCACACAGAACATTCTCCTTCCTTTAAAAAATCTTAATTTTCGGAATAATTAAAAAATTTTAAATGTGGAAATTTTAATAATTTACTACTTTGATGTAAAAGCCTATAATTTTTATTTAAATTTTAAGTACTTTGCATAATTTGAGCTAAAATTATGTTTTTATTTTGCTGTTTTATTTTTAAGTAAAATACTGACGCTACGTTTTTCTTCAATTTTTAAAATTTTATCTATTATCAGCTCATTTTATAATAGAATTTTTTCCCTGCAGGTTTACTGGAATGTAACTTAACAGAAATCATAACAATTCAGTAAAAAGTTATTCCCTCTCATGGGTATATATTTAAAATCTTAATATTTATCATTATAGATTAGAAAAAAGAGGTATGCTTCATATAGCAATTTATTCAAAGATTTAACATTAACTGTCATTAAAAAAATTTCCTTTATTTAATTACTCTAACGTCTCATTGTATTGCTCATGTTGTAAAAACTTTTGAAAAACATAACTTGAAGAATTTCAATAATTAAGAAAGACTATAAACTACAATAGAAGATCTTTATAACATAATACAACTATATAATGCAATTTTCAAACTTTATTGTCTTAATTCAAAGTTTTTTTGAATGAAAAACATTGCTATAATTAAAAATTTTTGGTTATGAATGAGATAATGATGTGGTCCAGCCATATTTGGATCATTTTTATTAGGTAATTTAACAATGTGTGAAATGTTCTATAACTATATTATGCACAACTTTTGCTCCCAAGGAATGTATTTAAGGTCTTTTAGTATATTGATATGTTTGAAATATATTTGGGCATGTTTATACAGTAAATTTAATGATGTGTGATATGTAATTCATGTAATACAAAATTCTACAATTTGCACAGTTTCTTATCGTAAAAGATGTGCATTATAAAGATCTTCTACTGTAATAAATAGATGTTTTATATTTGTCTTTAGAAATTAGTTTATATGTTTATGATAATTTTGAAAATGATTAATAAAATATTAGATATTGCATTTATTTATTGTATTTACATTAGTGTTGAATGTAAGCTAATTTGGCAGTGCACAGTGTCTGTCAGCTGATCCGTACTTCTCTTGTTGATGCATCCTTTTGGTTAATTTCATCAAAAAATTCATCAATTGGCTCTAAGAAAAAATTTCGGAATTTTGTCTATTAGTCAAGACAAAAAATAAATAAGTAAATTAATAATTTGACTAGTCTCAAAGAAAAAAAAAAATTCAAAAAATTTGTCAGTCTTTCACAAGTTAAAAAAAAAGGGGGGGGGGGATTTCTTGATGTTGTGAAATAAATCATATGTCCATCCCGGAAAATAAAATCTTAAAATTTTTCAATTGGGCAGAAGAAAATCATCATGAATTTTGTCAGCCAGTCACAAAATAAAACAGCAGAATTTACCAATTGGTCACACACACACAAAAAAAAAGTAAAATTTGATAATCAGTCATAACGAAAAAAAAAAAAAAAAATAACAATTTCTCAGTCAGTCGTAAGGAGGAAAAACAAAATGTATATATAGTCATTCGAAAATATCATGTTATTTATTAACTGGTCATATGGAGAAAAGGAAAGAAAAAGAAAATTTTTTGCAGAATGCATGTAAAAACACCTTTGACTTTCGGCAATAAGTTGCAAGGATAAATCCAGAAATTTTTGTTGCGAAAAGTGGGTGGGGGGGGGGATCTCACAAAATTCATTGAGATGTTGCAAAAAAATATAGGGAAATTCATTGATAGGTTGCAGGAATATTATTTAAGAAAATGTAAAACATTATTAAAAAAGCGCTGAACAAATCTGTTCAAAATATATTTTTTAAAAGTACACAACTACCCTTTCTAAGAACAATGTGTGCTTTTTCCATTAAAATCCTGTCTGGCAGTTTTTTTCTTTTTAGAGTCAACATTATACACAAGGTGTGTTTGTAATTATAAAAATACATAGCACTTATAGTCATCATCTGGTCTGTCCATTTGTTTGTCTACATATAACAATGCAAGAACTTTCCAATCAAATGGTTTGAAATTTAATATGTACAGTAGAGTCCCGCTATTCTGAACTGAATGGGACTGAATACTGTTTGGTTTAGCGGGAATTCATAATAGGTAGATTTCATAAATAACAATCAGTGTATTGACTTATTAAGGCGTAAGTTAAGTGCTAGGACATGTGCTTGTGTCAACTGTATATAGTGTTGATTGGCTTGTAATGAACAGGTTCTTTTATTTCCAGTAACTTAATTAAAAACTCATTGTTAATACTTAACACTCTTCAAATAAAAACTGTAGTATCATAGCAATAAATATGTTTTTTTTCTACTCATAAATCTGAGTCAATGATGACAAAAAACAATTTACTTAGTTGATTCAGTGTTTTTTTTTTTTTTTTTTTTTTCAAAAAATAATCACTGACTGTGCTTTTAAGTGTGTGTAAATAATTAGTTATTTTTTGTGTTTAGCAATGATTAAAAATGATTCTACAGAATTGTATAAATGAAGTCGACATGTACTGTAAGTAACCTAGACGTCTGCACGGGCCGAAATTTCTAGGCCCAAGCCTGGCCCGAAACTTAAAATTTCAGCCCGGCCCGAATGTAGGGAATATTGGCCCTGTCTGGCCTGGCCCGGCCAGAACGAAAAAAATATTGGCCCGGCCCAAAAGTTAAAATTTCGGCCCGAGCTCGACCCGGTCCGGAAAAAAGTTAAAATTCCGGTCCGGCTCGAGTGAATTTCTACACGTCATTGATCTTTACTCTTAAAGAAGAGTTCCAATCAAAAAAACTTAGTCTTTTTTTTTTTTCCATGTTTACAATCTCCATTTATGCAGAATTGCCATAGGCTGCAAAATTTACGCTTTTAATGAACCTTTCTTTCTCGTATGTAAATGTTTCAGTTATCATAAATATTATTAATATATATTCCATGTAATGTAATGTCAAAAAAAAATCTAAAAAATGATATATGGCTAAAGAAAAATTTCCTAAGACGGAATCACATTCGAAAGAAAAAAATACGTCCGTTTCTTATCAGATGTAAATGTTTAATATATTTTTTTTCTCTTGCATTGTTGTATTCATTTTGCATGGATAAACAGTTTAAAAGAAATTTGCAGTTTTCAGTTTAAAAGAAAATTCCATCATAATCATTTTTTTATTTGTTTAATTCTATTTTAAAAGCCTTGTAATCTACGATTCTTTAAAAGGAATAAATTCTTCTATAATATAATATACATAATACAATACAATATACAATAGTAGTACAATATAGTATAATGTATAATACAGTATAGTATATAATACAATGTACTTGTATAATATATCTTGAATAATTGTAGAATAATGATAACTTTAAAATGCATGCCTTTTTTTTACAAAAATTTTTGGACCAAGCCAAATGTTACTGATTTATGAACAGTCGAGAAAAAGATTTTGATGCAGGAAGATTCAACAAGAACTGATTATTTTGGACTATGAAGATTAAGAAGAATGAAATCAGTCTCAGCTTCGTACGTAAAAAATAGTTAGGCCCGGCCTGATACTCCAGGAAAAAAAATTAAGGCCCGGCCCGGCCCAGCCCAGCCCAAATCTTCAGAAGTAAGGCCCGAGCCCGACTCGGCCCGTGCAGACCTCTGAAGAAACCAGCTTTCATTCCAGTTTGGTTTTGGATGTTTTCATCAAGCTTAAGCTCTATGCATGTCTCTATTTAAATAATAAATATACATTTTTTTACAAATATCTTTTTAGTTTACCCTGTTTTTAAGTTTTAAAAAAATCTGTTTTTTTTTTTTTCTGAACTTTTTTCAGAATAAGTGGATTTTTGTAATAGTGGGACTCTACTGTATAACAACCATTACAAAATTTTGTTAAGTCATTTCAAATTTTATGAAAATCTAATCTAATCAGAACTTAAAAAGATATGAATGAAAGTTATCTTCATTCTATTAAATTCTATCATACATAATTACTACATTGATAACTAATGCTTGGTAATGATTCTAGTTCTAAAATGTCATGATGATTGTGTCATATTTAAGGTGGAATAACATTATTTCCCTTTTTCTGAATTTAATATAGATAATTGTAATAAATTTTGTATTCATGCATTTTTTGCATAAGAGTGCAACAGTTGTTTCACCATGATCTGAATATCTTTTATAAAACTAGTTACAGTATGAATGCACCTCATTTGCCATGTTTGATGTACAATTTCTGACTATTTTTTTTTTAATTCCGAAAATTTTTTCTAACTTCTTTTTTTAAAGATAAGGCCAATGTATCAGAATAAGCACTATAACAAGGGGTTACTAATAAGTTTTAATTTGTTTGTAACTTATTTCTACAAAAATATTTTCTCTTATATGTTATACATTCATATATTTTATTAATATTTGCATTCCAATAATATGATAGCTTTAAATACTTTTTTAAAATAATTTAGTTCATTTTGGCAAATACATAATTTTCACTTTCAAATATTTCTATGTATTGTTAATATACACATTTAAATGAATTTATTTAAACATGTCATTTCAAAAATTGTACATGTTAGATTAAAAAATTTTCAGGAATCAATAAAAATTATACTCAAATATTTGATTTAAAAATAATTTTTCTGTAATTTATTTCCTACATTTTAAAAGTAAATTGGTTACTAGTTACTCATTTTATGATTATTATTACTATTCTTTTAACTTGAACATATTTTACTTATTTTGTTCATGTTAGAAGTAGAATTTAGTACAACTACAATTTGAACAAAAAATATATTAATCATATTTTTATTTAAAATTTGTCATACATCGTAATAGACATAACATTTAAACATTAATATCTTTAAAGATATTAATGTTGTAAATTAAAACTAATAATCATTCACCTTTGTGTGTAACTATTTTCTCCAGAATTTCTCCAGCTATTAGAATATATCTTGATTAAATATTGTGTTTTCTCTTAAAATTCTGTATTGAATTAATTTTCGATTGTCAATACTTTATTTCTCATTCCGAACTTTTAATTTATCAATAGCTTTAATCAGCATCAATAACATTAACGAAAATGGTGTTTTTTGATATTTTCAGCCCTGTATGTAATTTGTAGATTTGTATGTTTATAATGTAGCATGCTAAAATTTAGTTATCAGAAAATTAACTTCTGCCAATTTTCACCAATAAATAGAAATGCAGTTTATTTTATATAATCCTCTAAAACCTTTTGTGTACATTTATTAAAGTAAAATTTAACCCAGGTTAAAAAAGCAAAAATGCATAATACAACTTAAAATACACTTCCAGAAATTATCAACAAAAGCAGCAATATATGTAAGTCACATCTATTAGTTTACTAAAAACACTTCAGCAAGAAAATGCATAACACAATTAAAAATCACCAGTGTAGAACAGATTTCAGTTTGTGTTTGCAATATCCCAAATAGTTTTTTATTTTCTGGTGTTGTGCCACAGCTTTCTGTTTCCATCCATGACTTAAGCTACAATATTTAATTTTTGTATACACATGCTTAAGAAAATGAATTGATTTCAAATAAATGTATCCAATGCATTGTTGCTCTCGTTCTGAATTCTTTTACAATCAATTGTCAATCAGTAATCTATTCATATAGGATGAAAATAATCACACTCACTTCAAGATTTCTACAGTGGACTTTACCCTGGTGACATCAAAATGATCACATGCATTATTCCTGCATTTGTGTGTTTCCAAAGTGGTTGCACTCCGTTCTTCACCAAAAAATCACATCTTTTCTACCAGGAGATACAATTTCCTTGCACCGCTTAAATAAAAATAATGACCATAATCCTTGAAATTCCTGACTCTTTATCAAATGTTTCTAAAAATACTTTCTCTCCTCTTTGTTCTCCCTAATTGCTTGAGAAATCAGACAATAATCAATGACATTCACTACTTGAAGATCAAATTAGAATACCTGTTTCATCCATGAAAAGAGATTTAGAGTTCACTAGAATAAACGCCCAAGATTGTTTACAGATTTCCAAATTCAATGTTGACATCCACATTTTGCTTTTCATTCACATCATAAAAGTACATTGTAGTCAGATTTAGGTTTTTGCATAGTCCATTATAGATGAAGTTGTATATCATTACATTGTATAAGATTTCATTTGGGACCAAGTGTCTGAGTACATTATAAGCGAAAGTGTGTCATATTCCAGATATGTTATAACAGGTATTGACTGTATATACAGTGAAATATGTTTAACACAAAATTGTGGGGGCTGAAATATTTTTTGTGTAAAAAGAAACTCAGTAATGTTTTTATGTCATCAAATTGTATTTTGATTTATTGTTAAAATACTATTAGGTGACATCCATTAGGACAAAAGGCAAGTAAAAAATTATTTCTTTTTGTAAAAAAATCCAGTAGAATTTTTTATGTATCGTTTTCAGCACCATATTGTCCACAAATATTTCAAGATTATCCATTGTTTTATTCATCTCTCAATATGAATGTGTCAATAATGCTAAATAACTGTCCACACTTTTAATCATTTTCTGCATTTTTAGTCATTCTTGCTGTGAGCTGGGTTCTTACAATCTGTGATTCTTTAATACTTATAATGATTCTGTTCATTAAGGCGAGGAGAAGAGTCTTGATGGATTATAAACACTGGAGGAAAAAAGAGGGCCATCAAGGAAAAGCCTCAGTTTCCCAAGAGTTAAACAAATAAATTCTACATGTATAAATTATTTAATATTATACAAAATAAATTCTACAATGAATTGTAATAAATATGCTACTAAAGAACAAACATAAGTTTTTTTCGTGTTGAACATTTTTTTTTTTTTTTTTTTTTTTTTTTTTTTTTTATGATAAAAGAAAAAAATTGTATTAAATTGGACAGTGGATTGTCCAGATCATTATATCATTTCATGTTAGCCGATTTTTCATATTAAGCACTTTCTTGTTAAACGTATTTCACTGTATTTTTTTTCTAATGTTTTATAAAGAATGATATATATTTTTGTTTCTGCATTTTATTTAAAAAAATCTAATGATATTTTCAGGTACATTTCCTTGTTATAGACACTACATGTCAAACTAGCAGTTTAGCATTGCACCCCCTCCTTTGCTAATTTTTTATTAAAAGTAGCAATTTTTACAATTATTTTAGCAATTAGCTATTTTTACTTCTATTTTAAATATCATTTTACTTTTATTTATGCTTAAATTTCTACAAAAATAAAATTTAATGTTGAAAAAGTTTTTAAAAAAATGTATTAATGAATAGAATGAAAGTACTTTTGCCACAGTGTTTCAATCAGTAGCTTTCAACATGTCTCTTGTTCTTCTTGTGTTGTCCATAATTTGACTATATTGTGTGTCGTAAAGTCAAATTTACCCGTTTATTGATTGTCATGTTTCAATATATTTTTTTTAATATTAACAAAATCTATAATTAATTAGTATGTCTAATCCAAGTAGTAATTAATCTATTTATTATTGCACAATTAGATATAATTAATTCTATACTGACTTGTGCAACATTAAGACATTTCATAGTTCTTCTTAGCATTTGATTAATTTTGGGTCTTTCATAAATGCAATGAATGAGAAGAGTTTGCTTACTTTTTAAATATGATATACCAGTGTTTTAAATTTTTTATATTCATAAAATAGTTTTTATTTATAATGTTTCTGCTCCATAGACAAATTAGGGAACCTTTTTGCAATGATGTTACCAGATTCTCCTGAGCGAGCTAATTTCCTGTCTTCAGCTCTCAAGTGGTCTGGGAAAGATACTGATACTTCTAATCCTGGTTCATTTGGACATCCCAGATTACACCAGTCTGTTGCCCTGACACTATGGAAAGGTTTTAATGTTTCTGATTTTTTTATATTATTATTATTATTATTATTTTAATTGATATATTCTAGTTTCACAGTAGGTATTTAATTTTATAGCATTTCTTTCTAATTTTTGTATTTGATATTTTAAAAATGTCTTTTTTAGTTGTGTTATTCTAAGAAACAGCAACATTCAACCTTTTTTAGCTTTGTGAGTAAGCAAATTAGTTAAGTTGCTTATTGGTAAGTAAGTGCAATTTGTCATAAGACTATGACAGAGTGAGCAAAAATTCAACTTAAATTAACTCTCTTATAGATTAAAAATCTTCCATAATCTTGGTGCTGAACATTTTCAAATAGTTTTGGTTAAAATATCAAATTTTTTATACCATAAATGGTATAAAAGGCTGTTGGCAGAAAGAATTATTAAAACCCCTCAAAGTGATTATTTTTTAAATTCAGTCCTAGTTTCTGTACTTGAATTAGAATATAAGGCTTATGTCTTGAAAATCCTCCAAATCATTTTACATCAGCATTTTTAATGTTAGGCTTGTTCTAATCTGATAAAATTAGTTTTCCTGAATCAGGGACAAAGCTATTCCATTTTCTTGTTCTCAGTTAAATATAGAAGGCAATAAAAATCATTACACTGTTTTTGATATTGTCCATTATCATGTTGTTGATCAAAAACTAATAGTATTTGCCAAGAATTTGGATTACAGAAAATTGATTAAAAAATATTTAAACCTGTAAAAATGATTTTTGTATTTATATAAAGCTTATTTCATAAAAATTGTCAGAATTATTTTCATCTTATAGTATAATTTTTAATACAGAGTTGAGTTTGTTTTCACCATACAAAGCCAATTTTTCTGAGTTAGAGACCCAGCTAAATATTTTTAATGTACTTAATTAATGTAGGAGTCAAATTTAGTGAAAATGGATTTTGATATATGGCAGCATTTTTATTATGCCATTTTTATGGCAGCTAAGTTTATTTTAACCTGTCAAAACAAATTTACCACATTTCAGACCTAGCTAGATTATTTTCTCATGCTCAGATTAATAAAAGCGACATATTACATGAAAATAGGTTGAGCATTTTTTGATTTACAGCAAGCAGTATTTTCAGCCCTGAGCTTGTTTTAACATGTCAAAAAAATATTTCTTGAATTTGTTATCTAACTAGTTCATTTGCATGTGCTCAGATTAGTATAGGATGCAAGCTCTGTTAACTCTTTGTATTACCACTTTGCTCTGCATCATTTCCAAAGATCAATGTTATTTATAAAGTGAATTTTAAAAGGTATTTTTGTTTATTGTTGTTATCTCCTAAAACAGCAATTAATATAAATTATTCATAGGATTCTCAACAGATGGTGATTTTGAGTCAATTTTTTAAGTAAATTTTAATTAGCATTTTAGTATATTTGAATCACTATTGCTAAAAGTGAATTTCACAAATTTTGTAAAATAAAAAAGGATGAAGATGTTGAAAAATAGATTTTTTACTAAGATAAGTTCGTATACTTAACAATATTGTTTAATAAAAAGTAGAATGTTTATAGTAAAATAAGTTATGAGATTTTATGAAAGCATCTAATTTTCTATTTATTGAAGATGTGAAAAAGGCACTTTTTAGTCTATAGTTTCTTATTTTTATGCTCTTTTTTCCTTTTTCTACAAGCTTAAATTCTAATATCCGAGTAATTAATTTCAAATTGGAGTTATTGAATCACAAAGTATTAAATTTATTCTAGCTATTTTCATTATCATGCATATTCAGGAAGATTATTTGTTCCTTTAATATATACATATATCAGAATTCAGAAGATAATTATTAACAAAGTTACCATACTACTTCTTCTTTTTTTTTTTTCTTCCTGTTTCTTTTGAGCAATTTTTTAACAATGAGATGCATTCTAATTTCATTATAATGGTTCTTCATATGAAATGAATCCTTCTCATCGATATAGAAGATTTTAGTATTATGAAATAATGTAATTCAGCATAATGCAATCTGATGAAAGTAAAAATGATTAATTTCATGGTTTTGGTGTAGGTGTAAGGAAGTTAGACCATACAAATTAACCGTAGAATGGTATCAAACCATTAGTAAAAATAATGGTTTAATATGGTAATGTCTAAATAGTCTTTGTCAAAATTTATGTTTATCAAAACTAAGAGGTATTCTTCTGAGTGAATTTTTACTACAGGTATCTACTATAAATTAGCCTTTTTGCAATCTAATATTTCTTTTAACATTCAAATATTTTGTTAATGCATAGTGGCCAATCATTAATTCTGAAATGTAAAAAACATAATGTTGGTCGATCATTTTAAATGAAAGATTTGAGAAGATTACTTACATTAATTACATTAAAATGCTCTCTATTTTTCTTTGTTGAAAAAATTTCTCTTGTAAATAAGAGCTCAAAATAAGTCTAGAATATGTTAATAGCAAAATTGTAGAAAGGTATTTTCAGTAAAAGATTTGGGATATTTCAGTGTTAGATTGAGCAAACTTCAGATTCAGATAACAGTGTTTACAGGAATATTTTTGTCCATATCTTTTTTCTCCTCTTTTAAAATAGTAAAATCTGTTACAATTTTCTGGAAGTTTTGGGAAGTGTTTCATAATTATGCTTGATGCTTGAATTTTCTTTCTTGTTTCTTTATTTTAATGCTGCATTTCTTTTCTTTCAGAAAAAAACTATCAGCAATCTAGGTATCACTTTATTCATTCCACTGATGGTTATAATTGTGCAATCATGCTTGTTGAATATCACATTAAAAAAGGTTATCCCAGTGAAGTGGATTTATTCATAGCTCAAACTGTATTTCAGTACGTATTTTTTCAACTTATATTATTATGGCATATAATTTTACAAAGTATGTATTTGATATTTTTTATTTCATTAGATGAACCCTTCATTTAAAAGAAATGTTTCTATTACAAGAAAAAGAATGGGCGTTAAAATTAATATGAAAAAAAAAAAGTTTTTTGAACCTAATTCTGTGTATATTAGAGCAAAGAGGGGTCAGTTTGAAAAATTGATGAAAAATCTTTCATTATCCTTATTTGAATTTAATGATTCTCTGAATCTTGATTTGAATTATTTAGTATTTAAAACTCATAATCTGTTAGTGTCTTATAAATAAGTTTTTTTTTTTTTTCCCCCACAAAATTCATTTTTGCCAGTACAGTAATAAAAAGGAGAAAAAGTAAAAGTAATAAAGTAAATAATATACATTTTCTTTGTACATTTCTTACAATATTAATTCTCTAAATTTTAGATTCATCTTTAGTAAAAATCTTTAAAGATTTTTAATTAAAAGATTAATTGATGTATAATTAATAATTTAACCATAAAATAAGAACATTTTTAAAATTAAAAATAAAAAAATTAAAGATATGTTTCAACCGAAGCACAAACTTTCTGCATTAATAAGCAATGTTACATAGTAAAATTAAGTTTTAATTGTTTAATTTAAAAGATTGAACATCAGGTACAATTAACAACATTCATTTATTGAAAGAAAAAAAAAAATAAAATAAATAAATTGCCATAGAAAATATTCTTTAAAATTTAAGTTATTGTGAAAGAAAATTAAGTGGCTTTAATGACTTAATTGAAGCATAAAAGATTAGAAAATGTAGACATATCTTACATGCTGAATAATATTGTCTGTAAATCAAATAAGCTTTTTTTTTTCTTATGTATCAAATGATAGATTCACTTTTAAAGGAAGTAAAATAAGTCTTCTCATTTTTACAAAGGTAAAATTCAAATGATTACTGTGATTTTCTTATCATTCCTCATCCCCCCCCCCCCCCCAAAAAAAAAAGTATTTTTTCTTTTCAAAATTTTTTCTACAATTATAAGTGCATAAAAATTTAGGATATGACTGTCCTCTGTATACATTACTTTTAGCTGTTCCATAAAATAATAGGCGTGTAAATTTCTATTCAAATGTTTGAAACCAATAAGTAATACATTGTAAATGCTGTGCAAATGTAACCCTAAAATTAGATTTTAACCCTCTAAGCGTCTTGCAAATGGGTAAATTTGTAATGTTGTTTTCTCTGCATTTTGTCTTAATTGTTAATAAAATATGATTCTTTCAATATTACATAAAAAATCTTATTTAGGAATATAAATGTAATCCTTGAGAGTCTTAATCATTCTTCAATGCTTTTAAAATTCATTAAATTTATAGAATTATAATATCTTAAACATAGCTTACATTGCTGTGAAACCTGGAGTTTAGTGTACGGAATATCACGGGCCGAACGCTTAGAAGGTTAATAGTATTAGATCTGTTTGAAATACTTTTGTCTTAATTTTTTCTCTTTTTAAAAATTGTGCATAAGAATCAAGAATCAATTTCACAAGAATATAATATATTAGGAAGTCCTTTAGAATTCTTGGACTCCTTAGAATTCTTCTAAACTCATTGGATTTTTCTTCTAAAATCCATACAAACATTGGTTATCTGCTACAAAAATCATATTTTATTCCATAGTGAGTAGCTAAAAAAATGTTTGTTATTGTTGATTGAGAAACTGTTAAAAATTTATAAGGAATTGATGTAAAAAGTAAAAAGCCTCATCTCTAAAAAATAATTTTTTAGAAATGTAAGAGAAAAACCTTTTCTTATTGTATGACTATGTAAAGATTTTTAATCTAATGTAGACAAAATCATTCTAAACTTTTTCTGAATAGTACTCAAACTTCTTGGAATGTGTTAGCCTTAGTTAAATGAAATTTTTATTGTTAAGAAACTGCATAGCAGTATTTCTTGAGAATTCTGTAATAATTTCAGATTAAGTGCACTGCTTAAGGACCTTGAAATAAGTAAAATGATTATTTGAAATGAAATTTGTGCATATATCTATTCATATCAGCAACATAGTCCTTTAAAGTGTTACTTTTATGTTGTTTCGTTCCTATTGTGTCCAATTTCCTGACTTATTAATTATATTACTGTGATATTGCAGATACTTGTGCCTTAAGAATAAATCAACAGCATCTACTGCTTTTTACACTTATACAAAGAAGCATCCAGCTGTTTCTTCTGATTATCCGTTCCTTCTTCCTCTGTTGAATTTCCTTCAATTCTTATTACAAGCCATTGAGAGGTTTGTATGTTTTATAAAATTAAATGCTTATTTTATAAATCATTAATTTTGTCTTCTAAAAATTCAGTGATTAGATTGGATAACTCTATTTTTTTTCACTTGTTTTATATATCATAAAATCATTCACATTTAAAATATTTGAACAATATTTAATAGTACAGTATATTAAAATCATAGTTAGAAGAATCTTCTGTGCTTTCATTTTTTTCTTTCATCAAATTTTTTGTTCTTGTTCTAGGACAAAATTAACACTTTTACACCACGTTGCACCCATACTCACCATACAAAATTTTAAGTCTATAAAACTCATTATTTTAATCCCGTATTAGTATTGACTCTAGAAAAAAAGTATCGCCAAGTAGGAATTTTTCAAAGAGGGAACACTATTCTAAATAAAGGTACATTTTTTTTTTCAGAACTATTTTTAAAAAAGGGCACACTTGCACTCTGTCCACCAAAAATATTTTGAATTAGATTATTTAGAGTCCTTTAGAATTTGCAAGTTTTTCTTGTGATCAGTTGAAATGCCACAAGTTACATAAGAAGTTTTGAAAAACTCCACCCAGTGCATCGGGAAGGTTTAGAAGGTTTTGCCAGGGCTCTGTGCCCTACTAAAACAGCTTAGTCAACACTACATATTTATTATTTTATTATAACATTAAGTAAATAATAATTTTAATTCTTATCTTTCTGAAAATTTTTGCTGTCACATTCATTCTTCTCCTTTCTCCACTACTCAAAACTTAAAAATTTGTTACTATTATTATCTGTCCTATTTGTTATTTTGTAGTAACAATAAATAAATAAATAAATAGCCATTTGAATTGAACCTGTCAACTTTTCAGTATTCAGGGACACACTTCTGCTGATAGTAAACTGTGAATTGAACTGATTATTATACTCATTACAACATCCCTCTGTGATGCAAGAGGGATCAAAAATAGTACCGTGAACTCAAATATTTAAACAAAATCATGTAAAGATATATATATATATAAATTATAATTGGGGGGAGGGGGAATGGTCTATTGAAACATTTTGTAATGTGAGAGCTTATACAACAGCAATTTTCTTGTGTTGTAAATACAGACACTGTGTTTGTACAACTTTTAGGAGCTAAGCCTTGTCTTGGACCAAAGAAAAGTATTATAGTCATCTCAAGTTTCAACATTATAACAAATCATGTTTATTATAGAACTTCTGTCCACTCACTTGAAGCATGTTCTAATCAGATTCAGCTGTGTTTCATCACATCAAGTTTAGTCAACAAATTTTTCTAAAAAGACTTTAAGCTTTATTCCATTGGGAGGATGAGAAAGATAAGAATATTTTCTCTCATCAACTTCAAGATAATTATTTTTCCATTATATTTTCAATTATAATTTTTAAAAGAGAATTGGAGCAGTTATTCATTTTAGAAATTTTAAATACAGTAAAACCTCCATAATGAACACTCCCGAATAGCGGACACCTCTATTTAATGGACAGTTTCTGATCCCCACTTCCAAAACCGAAATTTTTGTAAGTTTGACCTCTGAATAACAGACAGTAATTTTGCAATAAAAAATTAAAAATTAGTTTTAACGAGGAAAATAAAAAAGCAAAAACTTCTCAATTTATCATAAGAACATATCATAAATTTTGATAGAGATAAATGTAGTGGATAAGCTGGGGAAAATCCTCCTTTCACGTCCAGTATTTAATTAGGAGTGTCCCAGGACAGACATTTTCCCCACACACACGCACACTCGGAGCATTGAAATATCCTCCCGGTAGATTTGATATTTTATGCTTTTCATGATCAAAAAGTGCAATTTACCCCCTCATAACTCTATAATGATGGCTCAGAAGAATTGAAATTACTAACAGAGTTAAAACTTCACTTTAAAAAACAAATTATATGTAATCGCAAGCAAAAGCAAACTTTTGGAAAAGATTTTTTTTTCGTAAGAATGTAATAAAAAGGTGGATAAATGTGTATACGAGTACAATATTATTTTAGTTTTATAGCTTAAAAAAAATATTTAATTTCTAATTAATCATATAACAGATTTTTTTAGGACATAACACTAGTGATGGGCGATTCTGGAAATTTTGAGAATCGATTAAAATCGATATCGTATAAAGCAACATCGATCATAATAAGAATCGATTTCTCAGTTCTAGAATCGATACTAGAATCGATATTTCGATATTTAGGTTCACACAGAGAAGATCCAAATTACTAATTCCAAAACTTAGACAATCAGCAGGACCGTAATTACCTCCTCCCCCCCCATCCCCATTTAGGGAGGCATAGAATTAAGCTATTGCAGATTTTAGAGTCGGATAATAAGAATTTTAAAATTTAAAATGATTGTCACTTATGGTTTTCAGTTACGCAAAAACTTTGACAAATTTAAGAGACATAACTCAACTAATAACAACACTGAGTAACTTGGCATTAAACCGAGTATAAAGAGTGCCAAGAGCGTGTAGCTAGGATGGGGAACAAGGAGTATAGACAAAAAAAAAAAAAAACTTTTTTTTTTTTCTAATGCCAACCAAATGTTACACGAGATAGTTTGGAAGAACATAAAATATGCCCCATTCCCAAGGGGTCAGGTAACCCCCATTCTTGACGGAAAGACGACCATAGCCCAAATGTATCTTTTGTCGAAGTTTCAAAATGAGGATTTACAATAAAACAGAACGAGAATTGGACATTTTAAAAATTGCATGCATACTTTGAACGGCCCATTTAGTAAAGATTAGCAAGGAAGGGGAGGGGGGCGAGGGATTAGAACGGACGAACTTGAAAAAAAAATAATTAACTAATAACCCAAATAACTGAGCTTCTAAACAAAATATAGTGTTTAACTTAGTGTTGAATTCATGGGGTGGACCGCGGGGAACATGCACTCTTTGAAACTATAAAAAGTGCCAAGAGCATGTTAAACTAGGTGGAGAGAGGGGTAGTAACAGAAAAAAACGAGGAGATAAAAGCTTTATAACGATATGTTACATGAGATGATGTGGAAGAAACAAAAATATGCCCCCCACCCAGGGGGGTAAGGTGAATCCCAAACGGACAGAAGGGCGACCCCGGCCCAAATGTATCTTTTGTTGAGGTTTCAAAATATGGATTTATAACAAAATAGAACGAGGATTAGACTTTTTTTTAAATCGCAGTCATAATTTGAACGAACCTGTAAGTTAACATTGGTGAGGAAGGGGGGGGGGGGTGGGGGGGAGTAGAACGGGCGAACACGAAAAAAAAAAAAAAAAAAAAATAGTGGGCACTCTGACAGTGCCGATAGAAGTGAAACCTTGAACAATTACTTGTGTATTTTTGAATCGTTAGGATGTATAATTTTGAATCGCCAGGAAATACTTTTAAATGAATAAAAAAAGGTTCTATAATATTAAAAAATATATTAATGTCTATATATAAAAAAAAAAAAAAAAAAAAAAAAAAAAAAAAAAAAAAAGCGCGATACCATATGTCCAAGCTATTGTAGTTAACTCACTATAACTACTTCCTACATTTTAAAACGCGATAAATACACCAACCAAATTTAGACCATACTATCGATACCTTAATCCTTATCCAAATAAATCATTTTGTATTAATGCCTGTTACAATATCTGTAGATTACTTTTTGAATTATTCAAATCGGACATTCCATTCAAAAGATATTACGAATTTAAAGATGACAATCTAAAGAAATAACAGCGCTGCTGAGTACTCGGTGGCCAAAAAGCTTAGGGATTATGTGTACAATCAAACGATTGCGGGTTCGTACCCCAGTTTTCGCTGATATGTATCAATGTTTTTTTTTTTTTTTTTTTTTTTTTTTTTGAAGAAGAAGAAGTTTGAAAAATAAAAATTTAAAAAAAAATATGGGGTCCGTAATGTGACCTGAAATGATGGGAGAAAATTTCTTTTGCTAGATTTGTAATGTATGAAGCATAAGCTTTCAATAGACATATTGTATCAACAAAAAACCCCTCTGCCCCCCCCCCCCCCAAAAAAAGGTCCTATAGGGAAAACCGGGAAACTGGAAAAGCAAAAAGAACAGCGAGAAATGGTTAGCTATACTAGAATTTTTCTCATCACTGTAATTCCTATATAAGCAAAGTTATAGCCTTTTAAAGATTGAAATGAAGTGAAGAAATAAGCAAAATTAGGTGAGTGATCGACAGGGGGGGGGGAGAATCCACAGCTCTAGGGGTGCCATGTAGCTTAAACTTTTAAGTTAAAAATGTAGAAAATTAAATGAGCGAATTTTTAAGGTGTATATTGAGGGAGGGTGCAAGCCCATCCCCCTCAAATTTTTTTTTGTTTCTTTTGAAGAAACAAAAAAATATGCCCCCCGGTGGGGCGCAGATAAACCCCAAACGAGCGGAAGGGCGACTTTTTATTTATCTTTTGTCAAGGATTTAAAATGTGGATCTAAAATAAAAATAGGACGAGAATTGGACATTTTTAAAACTATGCAAATTTCGAACGGCCCTGTAAGTTTAAAACTGACGGTGGAACAGGGGGGGATTAGAAGAGACGAACGTAAAAAAAAAAACAT